>JAWQFJ010023986.1:30000-50000 GCA_034096865.1 Theodoxus fluviatilis | reverse complement strand
CCATGCCATGCCATGCCATGTTCTCCACAAACGTGCTATATCATGTTTCTGCATTCAGCGCGTTGAGCCTGCACGACCGAGATGAACGCTACAGGTCACGCATTTCCACGCGTTCATCTTGGAGCGTGCCACGCCATGCTTTCTCTGGCTCTTTCAAGTCTTTGTACATGTAAATGCTTCTTTTGTTTTACCCCTAGTGAAATCTTCTGACTCTGCCTACTTGCAGCCTATTGGGGCTCCTCAAGCGAAGTGGACACAGCTGCCAGACCGGGGCCCCGCATCCTGATCAACGACCTCAATAGCTTGGCGCGCGCCATCCAGAAGCGGCGTGACGTGGACCAGCCCCTGATGGTGGTCACTAAGTCCCAGGGCCGCCTGCTGGGCCCCGAGCAGCAATCCTTCTCGCAGATCGTCCCCGCCTGGATGAAGATGCACGGATTCAGCTTCGCTTCCATGGAGAACGCGGACGTGGTGGTGGCCCACGAAAGCTTTATGCCCTTCGTGCTGCATCGCACGTTCCGCGAGGTGACCGACGCGTCCCCCTTCGAGGGCTTGATCAGCAGGGAGGCGTTCGTGGTGGCCTCGGAGCTCTTCGAACTGGCGGCTATGCACAGCAAGGTGTGGGGGCACACCATCAACATCCTGACGTACCAACAGTGAACCTTGACCAGACGGAAGAGGCAAAGGGAAGAAGGTGGAGTTTGACCGCAACACGACTAGGCGTTGACAGTTGCTGTCATCGTCGCCGTCGCCGTCGCGACCCCTCTTGCCTCCTTTTAAGATAGACGATGCTTTGTTGGATGGAAGATGACATTCATTTGCGAGATGAAAACTAACAAAGTTCCTTGAACTTTTTCTTGACCTAGGACATTTTTAACACAAACTTTATGGCTTGAATCAGTTGATCACATTTGAATCCAAACTTCTTGCTTGCATCGGCCTTGAACACGTCCGTGTGTATACCAGTGAGCAGCATGGCTTCTGCGAATGGATTTGACATGCACGATCTGAAGCTGTCAAACAAACAAAAATATTTTCAAGTTCGCTAAGTTTTCAGTTGCAAAGTGCGTGAACTTTGAACATTTCAAAAGAAATTGAATAAAGACAAAAACGTTGCTGGAATACGTAAGCGGAAGTGCTTTCTAATCATGATTCAAGCATATTACACGTAAGTCGTAGCTATAACGACAGAACTGCAGTCCATGTGTTGCCACTGTGTTCTACTTTTGTGGCGCGGTAAATTTTGAAAACGAGGACACATGCATGAATTATTTCTTATATTCAAATCAACCGCGTGGTACTTATGTATTTCAGCACGGAACTTGTTTTGAGGCTGTTATTTCATTTGGATATGCTTGCATTTTACAGGAACTTTTCATTCATATGATGAAGTATTTCGAATGCTGAATCACATAGGCATAGAATATTGTATTGCCATTATCTATTTTTTGATATCGTGATTGATTCATTTATTGGTAGCTCTGCTCTACAGCGTGTTTTGGGACATTGTAGTCAACAGTTTTCGGACACACTCGGGCTTTCAAAGTATCGCTTGCTTACTCGACGTTTCTCCCTCACCCTTTCCTGTCCTTGTGTGACCAAGTCATTGAAAGAGTTGGCGCTTAAAACATTAGGTAGTTGGTCTTGTTTTTCTGCTCCAATGAGATGCCCAACATATAACGCCCCGTTATGTTTCGTCTGCACTATGCGCTCTACACAAGCAACACTTCTTCGCTCTTTCTACATGTAGATAAACCAGCCATTACACGTTGAGATAGCAACGCTTTCGTAGTTTTCATGACAAGTAAATAAAGGAAATATTTTCCGTACGTCCCATCGTTTTATCGTGAAAGCAAAACAGCATTCTTAAATGTGTTGGATATTGTCTTTCTCTGCCATGTTCGTTATTTCTTTCCTTCGTCTATTCATGGTGGGCATGTATGCTCTCGCTGCCTTGCTCTTCTCACAGCATGTGCTCCTGTTACTACTCATCGCGTTCTCCTACTGCTCCTCCTCCTGTAACTTATGCTCTTATTTCTGCATACACTCTTGCTCCTGCGCCTCACCCTCCTACTCCCGCAGCCACTACTCATGTTTTACCCCCTGCTCTCCCTGCGTGCTTCGTGAGTAATGTTTATTTCTTACCCCCTTTTCATCTTGAATTTTCGCTTGTCTGAATCTTCTGCTCGTGGACCTCCTTCGAATTCTTCATCTTTCATTTCATTTGACTCTGAAAAGGATGGCAAGCATGCGCACGGAGCTTATCATTTTCTTGCAAATCTTCACGTGGAAATGTTCTGTAGGGAGTTGCTGATGTATTTATCTTTCTAAATCATTGATTAAAAAGTACAAACATTTTAAAAGGTTCTGCAGGGAGACGAGACATGTGACTGAGGAGGACAAGGCAGCGCACGTGCTTTGCAGAAGACTAGCATTTGAAATGGAGGAGTGCTTTCACTTTTGCCGAGAGTCAGTTACCTGTCTCCATGAGAGCCCCCTGTGGGCTGGGGGTCAGTAAAGACCCACCGTCCTCCCTGCGTGATTTGTAAGAGACGAATAAATAGAGAAATCGTGACTCGATATGCTCTTACAGGGAACTATTCTAGTGATTTTCGTGCTCAATGACCTTACATAGCCTACAAAGGCTGATAGGCCGTAAAAAAACTCCATCCATTCATTCTATTCATTGAGTCGGTCAATCTTTGGGAGAGGACAATACGCAAGCTAAATTAATGAAACGTAGCTTTTCGTTGAAGCTGTGCGCTTCCGTTTACCGCGTATGAAACAAATGTGGTTGTGTACATTTAAAAGGGTGTGCCTGTGTATCAATGAATAATGAAAGGAACATATCTAGCGAGCAACGCACATGTGTATAGTCCCCAACTCATGATTATCAGCGATAATCAAGACAAAAATGCACAAGCAATCTTTCGTTGCAGTTTGCGACCAACAAAACTAATCATGTCCCGCAAACATAATCAACTTTTTGCGTCGCTCCTTCCACCACCGATTCTGCTATAAATATTACTCTACTGAGGTACTGAAAACTGTTGAAAACTGCAATCAGCAGCTGTACAGTTTCCCACGACGAT
The DNA here is from genome assembly GCA_034096865.1 of Theodoxus fluviatilis. Taxonomy (NCBI): domain Eukaryota; kingdom Metazoa; phylum Mollusca; class Gastropoda; order Cycloneritida; family Neritidae; genus Theodoxus; species Theodoxus fluviatilis. The sequence continues at coordinate 46,908 of JAWQFJ010023986.1, read as the reverse complement.
CAATTGGGATAACGGTTGTCCGCCCTACACCTCCAGCCCCCTCATCCCCCTCCCCCCTGTGAGTTGGGGTTGCAAGAATTGACTCACCGTGTATCTCTACGCGATTCGTAAGAGGCGAATAAATAGAGACATCGTAATTTGACTGTTCTTACTCTTACTTTAATAGCTTATCGCAGAGAATGGCCTTACATAGCCTTCAAAGACTGATAGGCCGTAAAACTCCATCCATCCATTCTCACCCCCCATTGCTACCCCCCATTGCTACCCCCCATCCCCCCAGCATACGTTTGACCATAGCGATGTTTTTCTCCCTGGAACGTAAGTATAATTTATTTCTCACCATGAGTCGGCTTGTCTCAAAAACACCATATGCGAACTGCCACGTGGGCACTACAAGTGCGCCGAGTGGCTGGCGATGCGCGCGGTAGGCGTTGCTGCAAAAGGTTAATTACACCAGTATGGCGAAGATGAAAGCTTGTTTTTCCCCCTTCATATCATTGATTATTGTGAACTCCAAATTTGAGTGCGAAACTGCGAGGAAAAGTCTGGTGAAGTAGAATAGAGCAAGATAGCAAGGTGTCGGCTATGAACAGCGATAGAAAACAAATCCCTGGGGCTCACCGGAGCATGAGCTAATCGAGAATTTATTTCCAGGCCATTCGCCCTTTACCATTGACATAGGCAGACGCGGTGGACGTATACCTACTCCCGCCCTACAGGAATCGGTGACTTGGGACAACAGTTGAACTATTTTTCAAACTCCGAAGCATGATGAATACCTGCCAACAGAACAAAGGAACACTCAAATGAAACCTCCCTCAGGGAGTGCTTATGCAACATGCCCATGTTTTTCCTGCATCTGAATCACTACGAGCGTACACGTACGCTCCTGATTCATCAGTGGAGAAGCATGCTCATGATCATGTTGTAGTGTTCTTGTTACCTCCACCAAGGTTATGTTTTACCCTCGGTTCGTTGGTTAGTTAATTAGCAAAATAACTTTAAATCTAAGCGGATCAATCAAATGACATGATGTGCAAGGCCAGGGTTTCACCCAAGGAACCTAACGACATTACCTTTTGGAGGTTATCTGTTATTTCGTTTGGGAATTACAAGCATAAAGACAATGTTTTCTTTATATTGTTTGGGGATTTGAAGCACAAAGAAATATTTTATTATGCAACACAAAGTTGACGACGTCAAACTATTTTTGACGCGGGCGTATGAATTCCCATTCAGATCGTTGTGCTTAAAAAACTAAACATTGTAGAATCAGGCATGGCTAGCATAATATGCTGTCTTTATTAATTGTATAAGCCATGGACGAGAAATGTTGGCTTTCTTGGTGGAGCTTTGCACTCTCAATATGTCTCTAGTTCGATATATTATCGCCACGTACCTTTTCTCGCAAAACTGCAGTTTTTGCAGGATTTACCTCCTTTGTCCATCGCCACCTCGAAAGTACTTTGCCAAAAGTGTCGTGTTCTTGCAATGATTGTTTTCATGATCATGTGTATTTGTATTTGATTTTACGTACGCGTGCACTGATGACGTGTGGGACATAAGCATTCCAACTTGGAGTTCTCTGAGCAAGGAATGCAAGTTACTGGATGAGGAAAACGAGTTCGGTTCAAAAATGAGGCTTAGTGCCCTCTTTTCAGTGAACAGGTCGTAGTGCAGAAAGAAATCAGAAATGAACCCAAGGAAGAGACTACACATGAAGCCATTTTGAATTGGTTTCCATATTTCGTGTAAGCTGTGCTCTTGGATTTTACCTCACTGCCATGCCTAACCTGTCTTCTCGTTGACACTTTTCAGTGGCTTGTCAGGCGTAAATATGAAGACAACTCAGACACTTGGTTTAAAACTGTTCCCACTGAGAAGAAAAGACAGTCATTCGCAATCAGCAGCCTGGTGTTCTACGTTTGTTCAGTCTGACGGCAAACATGTTTGGAAAGAAACTTCAAGGTAAACATAAGGCTTTATAAAGTGTGTGTGTGTGTGTGTGTGTGTGTGTGTGTGTGTGTGTGTGTGTGTGTGTGTGTGTGTGTGTGTGTGTGTGTGTGTCTGCGTGCCTGTGAGTGTGTGTGCTTGATACTAAATTTTTCGTTCAGTTTTCTTTGTTGCTAATAAGTCTCGTGAAAATGATATTTGCTACTTTTGGCGGCTGTTTTGGATTTGTTAGTCCGATGAATTAATCATTACTTTCTTGCCTTTTCCATTAATCAGCTGCACTCCAAGTGCTAGGTTGATTGGCTGGGTAGACGCTTTATCTTCTTGCACTCTCTGGCATATTGCATCATATCCGTTTGTCAATACTTAACAAGTTTCGCCTCAGAGGAGACACTTGCTAATATCTAGGTGCATTGTCGTATATTATAGGAATTGTCAACTGGTCTCTTACTGTATACATGTTAAATTTTCACTTTCTCTGGGTTGTCTCTAGATTTTCTCAAAGAGAACGACATTCCTGTAGACATATTACTGCATATGGTGCTGTACCAGATGGCATTTCATTAGTCTTGCATCGCCGTGCGAGACACATACTCGCTTGGACGTATGCATGACATGCTCGTGCATATCGCACCCACAAACATAAACACATCTAAATATGAAGTTATGTTCACACAAGCACTCATGCACGCACCCACACACGCTCATATACTCGTTTTCACAGACACGCACGCACACGCGCGCGCACACACACACACGTACACACACACACACACACACACACACATTCGCGCGCGCACGCTGGCCAGAAAATGATTTGAATACGTAAATAAAATGTGCCGGTTAGGATCACTCGTATTAATGCACATGCGTTGAATCACAATTATTGAACAACTGAAAGCTCATGACGGTGATAACTGCCTATCATGGTCATTTGTTCTCCTCTGCCTACCTCCGAGTTATAATAACTGTCATAAAACGTTGGGTAGACGTTGTTTAATTCTTGATGCGGTTATCTCGTTTCAAGCGAATTCTTCTCCACTCCGGGTACTGGATGGCAACGTTCCCAGGATACGCATGGATGATGACAAACGTTCCATTCGGCACCCTCCTTCCCTGGCCCTGGGTAAGTTAGCAAAAAGACTTCCTAGCCATGCGCACTCTTAAATGTGTTCCTTATTAGAATGATACCTTCGCGCTTCCTCAGAACAGTCACATTACCTCCCCTGCACGAGTGTACTGACCGCAGACGAACAACTAACTACGCTGATGAACGCATCTTTCTAAAGATCTGGATTTTCGCGTAGTAGCTCCGTCTGTTGGTAATTAGTGTGCGAGGCGAATACGTGCCGTGCTTCAGTCCCTGTTCGGGGTTGACGACTGTTAATCTCCGTCATTACGATCTATACATATCTGCGTCCCCTAAAAAATGGAGCGTTTACACGACCCCTTTAATATGCTCCGTTGTTAGAACGACAGAGCACGAGGACACGGGAACAATGAGCAGCAAAGAAGAAAAGCAACGTACTCCGCGGGTATGTGAAAACAAAGCTATCGAATTTGGGGAAAAGGATATTACTTCCCTTACAGAACTATCGGCTTCTGCGTTTTCCGGTTGCATTGTTACATTCGCCTTCTCCTCATCCTTATTCATATCTCTAGCTGATTTAGCACGTCACGATAGCATGCAAGATTGTTGCCTTGCTCCATATTGTGAAAAGAAATCTGCTAGAGGACATTAATTCCATGGAAATTATGACAGCAACTCAACTGCCAATGTGCAATGTTTGTTTCGTGTTAATTACTCACCCCTCAATGAGTTAATATTTGCGTCCATTCTTCTCCTTCAATTGTTTTAAACTATTGAACTATTTTTAATGGTGACATTGGCATTTTGAAGCAATAACTAATTACTGGAACGGAAAATAGCACAGCCTTTTTCATTATCATCGTCGTCGTCGTTGTTGTCGTCATCGTCGTCGTTTTGGCATTGTCATCATTGTGATCGTCATCGTCATGATCGTCATCGTCATCATTGTCATCGTCATCGTCATCATCGTCATCGTCATTATCATCTTGTCAAAGGACTCGACTATTAATGCATTTCCAGTTCAGCACGTTAGGAGAAGAGAAAATTGATAAAATGTAGATGTGATTCAGTTTTCACTTTTTCTTGTTCTGCAATCATGTCAAGCAAGACTAGGACGCTTTCTGCCCATACTCCACGAGGTGAAACGTTTTGTGACTCATTTGCATGACGCACCACGCTGACTCTTTCCCCTCAGCCGTCTTCATTCTACTATAGACGTATCAAAGAACCGCGCCTAAACTCCAGTAGCGAAGTGCAGTCAAATTTCCTTTCCTTCGTGACGACAACCGAAAGCTGGCAGACTTACTGGCTCCCCAGAGACTCTGAAACAAAAGTGGTTGACGTGGAGAAGGTTAGAAGTACTTTGCTGAAGAGAAGCTGTTTCCTATTGATGACGTTCTTTGATAATCTCATCAGTATCGGTACAATGTGGCGTTTCCAACTAATCCGGAGCATTGCACTAGCTCTCAGTGCTACTGTGTTCTATGCTTGGTATTTTAGAGAATGAATGAAGGGGGTGGAGGTGGGGGTGGTGGGTGGGTGTTGTGTTTACGATAGCCTAAAAGAAAAATGGCTTTATTCACGAGAACAAATAGTGCAATTCTGCACACATGAATAGGTACATACTAAAGTAAATGCAACATCTGACATTCACAACCGCCTGAAAACACCAGCCCAAAGGTTTCTTACAGCTGCAACACACGATAGTACAAAGCATCCTTGAAGAATTACGTAGAATTCCATTCCATCCCACTCTCTCCAACTGGGCAAGTTACCGTCATCAAGTTAACGTCATGTGCATTCCTTGGTTCACAGCATTCCCTATAATTAAAATCATCAACTGATCAGATAGAACATTTTCAGTCAGTTCAAGCAGGTATGAACTCTCAGACATCGGGGGTGGGAACATTCTATCTTTTAAAATATGCACAGTAGGAGAGCCTTATTTATTCTACTAGTACAATGGCTGCAGGTATTGATCAGTGGATGGGGTTATTCTGCAACAGCAGGTCAGATGAATGCCAGCCAAAAATCACGGAACCTACGGGAGGGAATGTATATTGTCTACCTTCAACTGTGGGGCAGTTGATGGATCAGTCAGAAGTCAATTGTTCATTCAGCCGATTGTTGGTCTTCCAGGTAATGACACTGATGTTCATACAGTCTCACTTTTCACCCTGGCAAAACTTGTTTACACCTCTGTCTCCAGATTATGTGAGATTCTATCATAGCACTGACAGATATGTACCTAGCAAGACTTTTGCCCTTGATTTGGCTATTCCTGTTATTTGCAGTCCGCTGAGCACACGACTGTGCACACTTCCCAGTGATCGTACTATGAGAACACAGCTCCTACAGTGAAATCCAGTGTTCTGGATTTCTGCACAAAGTGGGAGATACTTGTCAAACTTAGCTTTGTAGCAATTTCGACGAAAGTGTTAAATGGGATCGAGATCTCCACTATTGTGCATGCACCACTTTCCTTGTCAACCACTCGCAGGTCTGGCTTTGTGTGGCGCACTCCATCGAACAGGAGGCTGCTGTTTGTAAAGTGGGTCTGGGTCACAATCTGGTTGGTGAGGAGCATAGCACGGGAGTGCTCTACGCACGATCTCTACCACCCTGTCATGTCGTTTCTGGATTGCGTCCCTGCTTTCTTGGCAGCCATTGAGAAAGTGGCTGATTGTCTCTGACGCAAATCCACACCTGCCACATTCTTTGGAGTGGATTGATTGGTAGTAGGTGTGCAGCACGGTGTTACATTCTGCAGGCTGCAATCATGCCTTCGTCACAAACATTGACAGTTTTCCGTTCAGTTTCAGGTTGTTTAGATGGCGGGATGATAGGGTGTAGTCGATGCTTGGGGAACGCGCGATTCTGCCCTGTGATTCGTTTGCTTTCCATACTTCCACAAGCTGATCAATCTGCTGGCTTTTGAGGAAGGTAAATGCGCTTGTCGCATCGTTAAGGCATACTTTTATCCCTCCAGGTTTACTGGAGGTCCTCACAGCTTTATCTGTATGTCTGTCTGTGTGTGTGTGTGTGTGTGTGTGTGTGTGTGTGTGTGTGTGTGTGTGTGTGTGTGTGTGTCTGTCAGTCCCGACTTAACGGCTGATATCTCAAAATCTACTGGGCGGATTTCCTTGACATTTTGCACACTTACTGGAAGTTAGGTCCGATTGAATGCATCAAATTTTCAGAATCGAGGTCGGAAAAGAAAGGGACTTTTTTACGTGTTGGTGTTGCAAAAAAGGCAAGGGACGGAACTCTGTCCCACTCAAGGGAAGTTTTGGCATGTGTGACGTGATCATTTGACGTCTAATAACGGGACGTAATTTCGAGGAGATTGGACATTTTTGAAGGAGAAAGAATGATTTTTTTATCCCTCCAGATTTACTGGAGGTCTTCACAGCTTTATGGATAAGCTCATTCGGTAGCGCGTCGACTATTTTTTTGTCGCTGGGACATGCTTGGTTGTAGGGGATACGAGTATGGGTTCGAATCTGCACAGAAGCTTCTTTTTTATAATGTGTTTATGGTATTTGTGTGTGTGTGTGTGTGTGTGTGTGTGTGTGAGAGAGAGAGAGAGAGAGAGAGAGAGAGAGAGAGAGAGAGAGAGAGAGAGAGAGAGAGAGAGAGAGAGAGAGAGAGCCACCCCGCCCGTTGTTGTACACGTGAGAGGTTGCGGGTTCGACCCTTACTTTTCCCCCCTCTTTTCTCGAGAGGTTGCGGGTTCGAACCCGATCTTTTTACAAAGTTTTTTTATATGCCAAAAACTGGAGGTTCAGCGCCAGCGGTTTTTGACTCACATGCGAAGCAAACGTGAGTCTATGTACTCACCCGTTTCGTCCGTCCGGGCGTCCGGGCGTCCGTTTAAAACTTTAACATTAAATTTTTCTTGGAGACTATTAAGTCTATCAACACCCAATTTGGCATTATGGTATATGATGACAAGGCCTCAAAACACATACATAGTGACTTGACCTTGCTTCAAGGTCAAGGTCGCAGGGGCCATAAATGTTCTAAAAAAAACAGCCATTTTTCACATTTTCTCAATTTTCTCTGAAGTTTTTGAGATTGGATACCTCACCTATATATAATATATAGAGCAAAGTAAGCCCTATCTTTTGATACCAGTTTGGTTGACCTTGCTTCAAGGTCAAGGTCACAGGAGCTCTTCAAAGTTGGATTGTATACATATTTTGAAGTGACCTTGACCCTGAATTGTGGAAGATAACTATTTCAAACTTAATAATTATGTGGGGCATATGGCATACTTTCATCATGAGACACATTTGGTCACATATCATCAAGGTCAAGGTCACTTTGACCCTTATGAAATGTGACCAAAAAGGGGTAGTGAACCACTAAAAGTGACCATATTTCATGGTAGAAAGTGCCAATAAGCACCATTGTGCTTCCTATGTCTTGAATTAACAGCTTTGTGTTGCATGACCTTGGATGACCTTGACCTTGGGTCAAGGTCACATGTATTTTGGTAGGAAAAATGTGTAAAGCATTTCTTAGTGTATGATGTCATTGGTAGGTTTAGTTGTTTGACCTTGACCTTGAAGGTCACCTGAAGGTCAAGGTCATATAAAGGTCAAGGTCAAGCATGTGAGTCGTATGGGCTTTGCCCTTCTTGTTGTATCTTCATCGACCTCGGCACAAAGCACGTAGTTGCCATATCCTCTCAGCTGTAGCTTCACCTTCAGTCAGGCGCAAAGGTCATTGAGATGAGTGCAGTGGGACTGTCGCCAATTCCCTTTGGATTCCTTGACAAGCTTAAACATGACATCTGTCTTATACCCAGCAAAGTATTTTTCACCAGGATTTTGCTCGCGTTTGCATCTTTGCTTGGTCAGATGGAGCAGCAGCAAACTGCGCGGTGGCTCTTGTTTGGTCGTCGTTATTATTGAGCACGCTGAGACAGAACAATAGCTTCTTTGCGTGGTGCATTATGCGAGGACTGAGAACTTCGAGGTATTCTTTGCAAGGTGGAACAAACATGAACCGATCGGGTTCAGGAGTCGTTCATATCCAGCCACGATTTGATGTTGCTGACTAAGGCATCTTCTAGGCTGCCGAGCGCTTTCACTGAGAATGTGATGTTAGGGAAGAATGAGTTGAGTTTTAATACTGCCATGGTGTTGGCTGCTTGCAGTTGGGCGCGGATTGGGAGTCGCGACATGTCGATCTTTTCCAGTGTCTCCTTAAATTCACTGAAGATTTCTTCCAGCTGCCTTTTCTCTAACTCGAACTCAGATCTATGTTGTATCCTAGGTATCGATAGGCTTGCGTTCTGTCTAGCCTATGAATTGTAGATTTTTGAATGGCTAGCGCCAATGACAATGTGGCATCGTTCTTGTACCAGTTGTTTCCACTGCGGTGACCATGCATCAGGGCACATTTTCTACGTTTAATTTGCATACCCGCGTGTTCCATGAAGTCTGCAGTCTTTCTTGCAGCTGCTTTGATCTCATACTCGTGCATTGAGACAAGAACGACATCATTCACGTATCCCTGGACTGGGTTTGGGATGTGAGGCATCGTGTAGTCTCGCTCGATCCATCTGAGCCCCTTGTCAATTCCCTGTTCGAAGATTATCGCTGACCAGGGACATCCTTGTATAGTTTCTTTGGACCTCGTCACAGTGTTGGTGAGACCTCCTGCTGTTTTTACCTGGAACGTGGAGTCTGTATACATGTCGCGCGTGATGTCGATCACCTGCTTGGGCAATCCCGTCTGTTCAAGCTCGTGGATCATCAGTTGGTGGTCTATGCTGCCGAATGCATCTTTGAAATGCAAGAGATGAAAGAGATATATATTTTTGAAGACTGGAGGAGGAAGTCCTTGATTACTGTCTTGAGAGTAAAAACGTGCTCCTGGAGCCCATTAGGCGGCATCGATCCTTTCTGTCGACTTGAAAGCCTGCCTGTCTCAACTGTCCACGGCATCATTTTCCTTAAAAGAAGTTACATTTCCGAGTCGAGGATTTTACCGAGTCACGATGTTTTATGTCATTTAGGGTTGCTCATCAACGTATCCATTAGAAGTCGCAAACTACGATTGAAAAACGTGAAAAGTGAAGCAGTCCCGTCACGATACCATGATCGAATACTCATTTGTCGCGTGTTTTTCCAATGAGGTAATGCAGCCGCTTCTTTCCATCTGACATGTACGTACCCTCCATCGCGGAACATCGGCTCATGTATCCAAAGTACCCTTTATCAATGAGTTTAGGTTATGGAAAATGGAAAATGATGCGTTTTTATTCAATCAGCAAAGTGTAGCTATTACTTAGTTGGCCGTCTTCATTTGATTGGCAGCAAAAGATGCGGAAACGACCGAGTATGACTCTCACTTTGTTTCCTTTTGCATCTAACTGTGTTATTCCCATTTACTCCGAGAGCCAGCCCTGCACAACGCATGTGACTCTGTGTTTGATGCCGCTTTCTTGGACTGGCGGGTCCTTATCCACAGGGTGCGAGTCTGTGCTGAATGATGAGGTCAAAGTTCGGGGACGGGGAACAGGAGTCTTCTTGTCAGCTATGTTACCATGACAACATGACCGCTTTTGCCACTGCTACTGGTACAACTTGTGACAAGATTCAGACATGATTTCAGCCACCTGACTTTGATGACTGTACAAGGCAGAAGGTTTCATGTTTGAAACATTGAACGGAATAAACAAGATTTGCCTTGAAGTGATTTTGTCTCTCATGCACGCTTTCTTGATGTGACTTTTCCTAGCATCAGACTCTACCGTCCAGGACGGAACATGAACGTATCAGAATCTTTGCTTGCTAAGACCGTCTTCTTGTCGTGACTGCAGATTCCGGGAACCAGTGCTGCAACCGAGATGCCGTGGCCCGCGCCATCCAGAGACGCCTGGACATGGGGGAATACGTAGGCGTCGTCATCAAGATGCTGGCCCGAGACCCCCACCTCCTCCGCATGAAGACTGAGCTCTCCGCTCTGGTCTCAGAGTGGATGGGGCGCTGGGGATTCAGCTTTGCCTCGTTGGAGAGGGCGGACGTGGTCATCTCGCACGAAAACTTCAAGCAGTATCTCAACGACGGCCGCAAGCTCTTCAGTGAAGAGACGGTGACCGGATCCCTTCGCGGCTCCCCCAGTCCTCGAACCTTGCAGGCCACGAACGAACTGTGCGCCATCATCGTGGGTTACGGGTGGGAGAGCAGGGTGTACGTGCATGTTCGAGAGGATTAGAGGGCTGATCCGTCCGCCAGGTGTTAGGCTCATTTTTCGATCGGGGTTTAAAACACAGCCCGTTTGTAGATAAGTTCACCAAGTAATGACTGAGCAATATGGTTGTAATTTTATTAAAATCGTGAATGTATCTTACTAATTCAGACCTTGTTTTTCAGCTTGCCAAACAATTTTTGTTGCAAAGAAAGCATTTACATTTCTCTCGCAGACGACCCAAAGATTTCATTTTATGAAAGTATTTGTTTTTGGTTGGAAGGACTAAATGTAGTATGCGAGGAAACCATTCCTTAACGTGGAGAACGCTGTATCAAATGTCTCTTACTTCATTGTATCATGTTTCCTTTGACCTGTCACTGTAGGCCATACTTCGTTTTCAGATGTTCTGTATAATAATAAAATGTGTAATATGCGTTTCTGGGTGATTAAAAAACTTCTTTTTTATGTGAATGTTAACACATTTCCCTAGCTGTAAATGTATGGATGGTCGACAACTACTTTCCCATAACGTATTGCACGCAATCAGCAAAGCACTCGCTAGATTATACACGTAGAAACAATTTTTAATATTTTAATGAAAAGTACGGTAGTGTATTTTACAAATGGAACATGGATGATTTTTCCTCCATCGTAGAAGAAAAAATGGTGATGGAAAAAAGTATTGTAGCATGCGGTCAGATGGGTAATGTTCTGGGACAGTATTTGACATATCTGAAGAATGTGTTACGAAAAACGGGGGTGGAGGAGAGGAGAGAGCGCTGTTGTTCAATCCGCAATCCTCTCGCTGGCGAATCCCCTCCCTTGCGGGACGCTCAGGCTTTCCCAAGCAAGACAACAGTTTCAATGATGATTCGGTATAACCCCTTTATTCCAGACAGGAGCATTCCTGGCCCCTGACGCTCATCACTCTATGACTTTGTCCACTGAGAATCCCTGGGGAATTTGAAGGCAGAAGTTCGCCAGCTATGTGGGCGTCCAGCTCGTCAGATCCTCCGCCCTCTAACGCTCCGATCCTCCCGTCCGCAGGGGCCAAAGGTCAGGGGAGAGGTGGCAGCTGGGAGGGAGAGAAGGAACTATCATAGAGAAGGGCATGAGAGAGGCCGAATGCTGGGCGGTATTCACGTTATATACTCTTGGCTAGGATGCGTGGCCAATGCCAAGGCATCTCATAAGAACAAAGGAGAGTTAGAACATTTTAGAAGAAAACCTTCTTGTTCCACTACTCGGTTACTACATCGTGGAAGTGATTCATGCTGGTTGCTCTGAGATATGCGGGACGGGGGTTAGAAAAAAGGAGGGTCAAAACATTCTGGCAAGTTCCTTGACTGTGAACAAAGACTTCACAAAACATGCATGTGTGCGTGTGTTCATATGGTTTTAAAGCCAAAAAAATGGTTCCCAAAATGTCTGGCATTCAGATATTGTCAAAAGAAAACTCAGGACCTAAAGACCCGTTAAGCGACACAAAGACTACTTGAACTCGTTGTCGAAAGTATATATATACAATACTAGACAAGACAATACACTAAATACAATACAACTTTATATGTATTAATTGTTACCCACCGCAGTTCCTGGAAAACAGGAATGAGATATATCGAAAATCTGAGTTTGCCTGTTTTGACAACAAAAGACGCAAGAGAAAATGACTCATAGCAGCGCCTCTTGACTGAGTCACGGTCTTTGACCGCCTGCATTGCCAAAGGCTTTGCGCGTCGGGGACTGGACTGTGGTTTCGTCTTCGGCGCCACTGACTTTGTCCAAATGAACGATCAACATGCCAGAGGTTTCTCATGCCCTTCCATACACTCATGAAAAAGTCGTTGCAAGATCAAAATAATTTGGGCAAAAACGTATTTTTTGAAAGCAATCACAACTGTTCTGTCTTCAATCGAGATATTTCTGAAGGAAAGACACCATTCAACACCACCCCGCATTCCACAGCGATAAGACAGCGTGAGAACAATTAAAACGACCTACTTTATTTATTTGGGGTTAAATACATCTAACGTCCTCCAGAGGATGTTCCATGAGGAAAAGAGGCTGGGAGGACTTTCGAACCCGGGCATAGATTACAAAACGGCTCAAGTGGCATCTCAATGGGCAAATCCACGGCATCGCTCCTCTGCAAAGTTTGGTAAAAAGTGGAATTAATATCATTTACATAAATTCGTGATAGCTGCGGGCGGTTTCTTGCACATCCGTGTGCCCAGTCTACTAGCCATAATTATTTTGTTACATCTTTGTATTTACGCTAGAATCAAAACAAGCCCATCGATGAGTGCTTCTGTCAGGTCCATGTCTGGATGATTGGTCATGCTTTGTAAATAATAAACTGATGGAGATTAATATGCTTCGAGAATGGATAAAAGACAATCAATGCGCAGGTGAAACGTCTGTTTGTTCTGCAATGTAGACGTCGCATTAATCCGTTATATAGGTAAATAAAGGGACACTAGCATAGACAAATTATGTAAAAAGTCGAAATCGACTTGGACGTGTTTTCGAAGGAGTAATGGAAATTTGCTATCCATTCTGCACACTAGCGTAGCACAGTCAGCAGTTGTCTCCTTTGAATGCATCGTAAGAGTGATGGTACGCAGCCAACAGGAACTGCGACTGCGTGAAGTCCATGCAAATGTCACAAGTCACAGGGACAGCTGTTCCATCCATCCATTCGTCTATTGTCTTCTTCAGCCAACTGCCAAACCGTCACACGGTGCCCAGGCGGCCTCACGGTCGTTTTCCGCACATACGTGTATATAGGAGGGACGAGCAGGATCGGAGCTCGCACTTGATAGAGCATTGTGTTTCCTGCATCATGCGAATGGCGTTGAATAATGCTACCACTGCGACCATCACCGTCGTTCCCTTAATTGTTGTCGCTGTCGTCGTTCTCCTGATCCTGGTTCTACTTCTGCTTCTGCTCCTTATCCTGCTCCTCCTGCTCTTTTTCTGCTTCTGTTCCTCCTGCCGCTCCTCCTGCTTCTCCTCCTCCCGCTCCTTCCACTGCTTCTGTTCCTCCTGCCGCTCCTGCTGCTCCTCCTTCTCCTGCTGCTGCTGCTGCTCCTTCTACTCTTTGTCGTCGTCGATAGCATCATCATCATCATCATCATCATCATCATCATCATCATCATCATCATCATCATCATCATCATCATAATCGTCATCATCATCATCATCATCATCATCATCATCATCATCATCATCATCATCATCATCATCATCATCATCATCATCATCATCATCATCATCATTATCGTCGTCGTCGTCGTCATCATTTTCGTCGTCGTCGTCATAATCATCGTCGTTGTCGTATCATCGTCGTCGTCATCATCATCGTCGTCGTCGTCGTTATCATAACCTTTATCATCGTCTTCAACATTAACGTCATAATTAAATCATCATCATCCTCATCATTATCATCCTCATCATTATCATCATCATCATCCTCATCATTATCATCATCATCATCATCATCATCATCATCATCATCATCATCATCATCATCATCATCATCATCATCATCATCATCATCATCACTTGACTTACATGGCAGATGCCAGAACAAAAATGGCTGATCAGTGTTTTTGTTTTAAGGCACATACTGAGAACACCCCTCAGGGTCAGACAACGTTATTCAATAAAAGGGAAAGAACCCTGCCAGTGACTGACTTGCTGCTGTTGTGAAAGATCGAGATTACGTAGTTCTGCACGTACTGATCTGTTCCCGCCTTGTATTCCACGGGTGTATTTGGGCTATTTGCGTAATCGGCACGGCGCCAGAGTTGCAATCCATTACCTCATTAGCTGTAGGGCAGTCACGAAGCCTCTGTCTAGTTTTCCCCCATTTGGCAGTTTTTTAAATTAAACCACAAAGACTTTCGGCTTTCCCACAAACTGTAAATACCAAGGGGAATGAATGAATGAATAATGAAAGAAAGAAATAATGAATGAATGCTGTTTGTTTAACCTAATTTGATATGTAAAGCCTCAACATCTTATTACAAAAGTGAAAGCATTAAAAAAGTAAGATGTATTTATTTGTTAAGTATACATACACATACATGTAGCAGTATACATTAACTCTACATGTAAACATACAAAGTTGCATAGGTACATTCATGGGGCCGGTTGCTCAACAATCAGTTATCGGCTAGCTGTCAGCTAAAACGCAACCTACCAGCTAAATTAGCGCCGAATAGCTTAACTGGGTTGCTCGAACGCCAGTTTGACTAACTGACAGCTAAGTTAGCGGGAATAATTTAGAGGTGGTCGGAGCAGCTCTAAAATCCCTTAGTTGGGAGGTAAACATGGCGGCGATCATTCACCAAATTTTTCGTCAGCGATATCAGAGACGACATCGGGTGTATCGAGATCGCTTTGATCCTTTGGTGGAGTTGGGACGGTTGGGAAGGGGTAGTAGGGTATTTTTCGTGACCAAAGTTGACTTTGAAGTGACTTTTTTCGGTCCTCTCAAGTTTCAGTCGGCCTTCGTCCTATGATTGCATTTTTGGTGGACCAACGCGGATCATATATATACACGTTAGCGACTCGCTATGATGTCATGTGAGTCAGTAGACGAGGGGATAGGGCGCGGGACTGTGAACACTCGAAAGTCATAATGTCGTTGGGTTCGAGCCCCGGAAAAGTTTTATTATTTTATTATTTTAATCCAGTTTTCAACATGTAACAGTACTTACTCTTCTTTTATTATCAATGTGTTTGGTATTTCCAAGTCAGTCTGAATTTGTATGTAAACATGCTATAAAATATTCACACATCAGCAGTGCGTAGCACGGGTACCCGCTAGTTGTTCATAATCTACACGAGGTTTTATTCATTTACCGTGCTTTTGGCCATAAAATTGTGTTATCAGTCAAAAGCAACACAATCCTACTGACTTGGCACGCCCGGGGAGTTATGCCAAATATCCGGCCGCGTTAAAGCATGCAAAAATATTAATTAGATTAAAAAACAATCGAAAATAGTCATATTAGACTGTTTTAACGTATACTTTCTGCACAAAACCCACAGAAGATAAGTAAACAAACCTCACCATATGTACCTAGATGGCTAGCAGACGAATAATCTTTGTCTCCACTGACAGAGCAATGTTGAAACGGACTATAGGCTCACATTTCGATGAACCAAATATTTCGATTTCACAACGCCTGCTACAAAAAACAAAGCGAAAATACCCCATTATTGCAGCAAATCATTTTATTACACATTACACCGTAAATGTATTCACAAACATGATCGGAACGTATCAGAAACGCGTCGACAAACAAGCACTTTTACATGTTTCTAAGCGTTTTGATTACTTCCCCATAGTTCTAGCCGCTTGGGGCGCAACGTGTCTCGATCCTCACAACAATGAGCTAATGAGCTATCTTTGTGTAACCTATAATCTTTGATAGAAGTGCGCGAAGCTTGGCTGGGCTCATATCAACTCTCTCGCTGACGCTCTGCGTTCGCCTCCTTCCGTGTGGAAAATCCCCCAACCCACCCAATCAAATAGCTCGTTGCATTCATCAACTAACCAATGAAAAGGCTCTCTTTATTACCTTGTGACGTAGCAGGACTAACATTCAGCTAGTCGCGTTAGCTTCAAGGTAGTTCACCTTTCAGTTAAGTTGACGCTGTGCAACTCCGATAGATAGTGTGCCTAACTGCTAGCTAGTTACCTGGCAACTAGTCACTAACTGACACTAATTTAGCTGGCAGGTAGCCATCTGTTGAGCAACCGGCCCCTGGACTTTATCAATCATCAACTTACCCATTAGTTGTTACAATATTGGCTGCTAGAGGATTTCTTGTCAGAAAGCGACATGGCTTCCAGGCTGTCCTTGGAAGACGGAATACTCTCTGTGAGGATAGTCTGGGGAAATTTGCTTGTAAAGAAAAGAAAAAATCACTTGTGTCCTGTTCCCCATTACTCAGTCTGGAAACTCAATTTTCAAAATACCCGTGGGGGTACAGCTTCTCGTGCGACTCCAGTGTTTATTGGGAAAAAAGCATCCGTCGGAGACAAGACTGGAATGACCTGTCCGTCCCCAGTTGTCTGTAGGCGTCACACTTGATTGCACTGCTGCGCTTCGCCGATTCAGTTGAATCAGGGGCGTGTTGGTCTTTTCTTTGACACAAGAGCCAATTCTTCTTGTGATGAGGACAGCATTGATGGCTAATGTATATGAGCAGACAGATTTGCTTGCATTTACAGCTAAAATGTCAGAGCAAAATGGCAATGAGACTGGATGAACGATGCGACTCCGAAGACACTATCCATTTGGGCGATACTTTTACGAAGTTGTACTGGTCCCATGCATGTGCTGAAGCGGAGCAGTGACGCAGAATCCATAACTTGTTCTGCAAATGCGTGTGATGGTCCCAAGGTCTTCAAAGTGGGGGGAAAGACGCTTTGGTTTAAATATTTTCCTTGTTCTCCTCCTTCCCTCCAAATGACTGCAACCCGGGATATGATTAATGATGTTTTAGCCAAGGAACAGATCCAGGCACAAGGAACAAGACAAAGCAAAAGAGTCAACATTTCGAGTGTTGCACTCTTCGGCAGGACAAAGCAAACACACAAAACCGACAAAGGAAACTCAGGAGAGCTTGCAACAGAAGGGAAT
>JAWQFJ010023986.1:12500-25000 GCA_034096865.1 Theodoxus fluviatilis | reverse complement strand
GGTGGACAGGCAGCCAGTGTAGCTCTCGAAGGATGGGTGTTATGTGAGAACGACTAGGTGGACATTTCACTATACGTGCTGCGGTGTTCTGCACCTGTTGAAGTCTTCGGAGATATTCTTGGGTTTCACCTAGCAGAAGGCTATTGCAGTAATCAAGATTAGACATCACCAACGTCAATACCAGAGTATTTCAAAGTCTCTAGACTTGAGGGTCAACACTGAGAAGACCAAAGTTATGGTGTTCAGAAGAGGTGGTCATGTAGCTTCGGGTGAAAATTGGTTTCTTGACGGTACTCCACTTGAGGTGGTAAATCAGTATAAGTACCTTGGCTACATACTATCGACGAAACTGTCCATTGATACTACATTAGATGACCTAGCAGTGAGAGGGAAGCAGAAAGGAGTTCAGGTTTTAAGAGCACTGTGGAACCTGCGCAGTACAAAAACTGAAGTGTTCACAAACATGTTTGACGCGCAAGTTCTGGCGACGCTACTGTACGGTTCGGAAATTTGGGGTCTCCAGAGAAGTGTGAAGGTAGAGAAGACTCATACTTTCATCTGCAAGAAGTATATGGGACTTGATTCGAGGACTCCAAACCATATGATCTACGGAGACCTCGGAAGATTTCCGATCT
Source organism: Theodoxus fluviatilis (assembly GCA_034096865.1). Classification (NCBI taxonomy): domain Eukaryota; kingdom Metazoa; phylum Mollusca; class Gastropoda; order Cycloneritida; family Neritidae; genus Theodoxus; species Theodoxus fluviatilis. The sequence continues at coordinate 24,365 of JAWQFJ010023986.1, read as the reverse complement.
CGATCAATAGTGGTGTTAGGGCCGTAAAATACTGGTTAAAACTGTGTCACATGGGACAAGATCGTCTCCCAAAGCAAGCATATAGAATGCTATTGAATTCACGTATTGCTGCCGACAGAAACTGGACAGGATTAGTGAAGAACTGCCTATGCCAATTGGGTTTTGGTTTTGTGTGGATGAATGGAGGAGTCGGCGATGAGAAACGTTTTCTTATACAGCTCAAACAAAGATTGAAAGATTGTTATATGCAAGGTTGGACTGCAAAGAACAGGAGTGATGACAGATATGTATGGTACTCATCCTTCAAACAAAACTTTGGTAAAGAGAACTATTTAAATGTACTTGAAGTAAAAAAATTCAGAGATGCATTCATTCGCTTTCGGTTTGGCATTAATGATTTGCTCAACAACAAAAGGTATGCAGGTATTCAAGATACCAAATGTCCATTGTGTAACGAAAGGGAGAATGAAGAGCATTTTCTACTGTCCTGTCCTGCATATGCAGAACTGAGGGGAAAATATGTAGAAAGATTCCGAGTGAAAAAATGGAAAGCTATTGCCTGTAAAACTTTGATGGAAGGAAAGGAGGAAAAAATGACGAGATCTCTGGCAATGTTCATATTTTATGCTCATAGAATGAGAGAGCAAAACACAAGCCATTAGACGTGTGTCAAAGCTTGCTACAGGCACTTAAAAGAATGTTTTTCAATAATAGTGCACTGAAACAGCTATATTTGCCTAAATGAATTATTTGTACATTTGCCTGAATGAATTCATTGTATGGAGATGATTACTTAACGAATCATAGTGTTGCAACGTGGGAGCACCACATTCAACAATAAAATGCAATGGGCCGACGGCCTAAATAAAGTTCAGTTCAGTTCAGTTCTCTTTCTCTCTCTCTTTCTCTTTGTCCCTCCCATTCCCTTTGTCCCTCCCTCTCTCTCTCTCTCTCTCTCTCTCTCTCTCTCTCTCTTTATCTCTGTCTCCCTCTCTCTCTCCCTCTGTCTCCCTCTCTCTCTCCCTCTGTCTCCCTCTCTCTCTCTCTCTCTCTCTCTCTCTCTCTCTCTCTCTCTCTCTCTCTCCCTCTCTCCCTCCCTCTCTCTCTCTCTCATTCTCATTTTGAAGCATGGATATATTTGTTTTTAACATGGTATAAAAATAAGAATGTTCCACTTTAACAATGTGCACTTTTTTCTGCCTCATGGCAGTGGCAACAGCATTGGAGGCATATGCTTTGTTAATGAGGGGATTAACACTTTGTTGAGGGATAACTCGTCAGATGAGCTAATAAACAGACAAATTACTAGATCAACGACGAAACAAATGAAAACTACAAAGATTTTAATATGTAAACCACACTTTTAAAAATCCACATATATGGAGAGATAGTGAAATTCGTTTAATGAACACAACTTCATTCTCATGATAACATCAAGAAGGTTCAAAGTGACAAAGACGAAAAGTACATCTGATTATTCGTGGTGGCAAGCGTGTGGTGTGTGCGATCCATACTTACGTGTCATATTCCGTCTTGATTTTGTTTTCCTTAAAGGTTAGCGAGGAAAGCCGCTCTAGCGTAGTGGTACAGTTGCCATATATATATATATATATATATATATATATATATATATATATATATATATATATATACATAAACAATGACAGTGGCACCGCTCTTTGGCTCGGTTGGCTGAGGATGTAAATTCCGCTTGCTGTTGAGTTATATAATATGACACTAATTGATCTCATTGGATGTCACAGCACATTCAGTTGTATGATATTTTACGTTGTGGTCACAGGAGTGAAACACACTTTTTAGACGTTGATAATGTCTTGTTTGTGAGTTATAACTTAGTGGGCGTAACTGAAGAGTTGTGTCTTTAAACATATAATCATAATGCTGAAAGTAGACAATGTACACGAATGTCTGCACAGTGCGCATAATTTGAACCCACATCGTCGAACTTTGGATTTTGTTTGCTTGTTTGCGTAGTTCGAGAATACAGGACAGACGAATTAGGAGGATGAGACGTGCATTATGCAGAGGGAAATGAAATTGAGGATGACGAAAACGTTTAGGATGTCGTGAATGAGATGGGTCAGGAAAGACACTTGCGGTGAAATGTGACGTAAATTGTAACGTCTCTATTCTCACTCCACTGTTCATCTTGTCGACTGAAGTAAGGTGAACCAATGATTCCGTATATTGACGTCAGGAGCCGAGGAGTTCCGAAGAGGTCCGAAGTGACATACCTCTATAATTCCCTTTGCTAAATGGACCACGTTCGGCATCACCACTCACTTGAACGCAGACACCTTGCATATTGTGCTCTTAAAGCTGTGGGCAACAAAAAGAGCCCAATAATCCTGTGTCGGTCGATAGCTTTCAGCATGATAGGCATTGCCAGGAGACTACAATTTTTCCAACAGCAATGAAGATAGAGAAACTTATGATAGTTCGAATGCCTCTTCCAAAGTATGTCCAGATGTAGCGTTCGAGAACGATGCACATGCCATTGATATGGTCAAGACAACAAAGACTCACAGAAGGAAATTCGTCGGTGACGTTGTCAACAGGCTTTAAATAGTGTTTTCACCTCTCACGGTGTCCTCAACATCTGCGCGAACTGGACAGCTCCCCATACAAATCGATGGACCATTACAATCTCACCTTTAAAGGTTTTGAATGATAGTTCACAGAAGTGTTTTTGTACCAGCATCATATTTATACTGCGAGGTGTGTTACGGGGATATATTAAAACACAAGGCCTGGGTTAAAATGACATCCACTTTAATGACTATATAAAGTCCGCTCCCGCAACAAGAGTTAAAAACCCCATACTTTTCTTTCAAGAAAAGTGAAAAAAAGAATCACCACCACAATAAAATTTTAGTACATGCATATCTAGGGGTAAAATAGTAGGCCTACACACGATCAGCTGACTATAAAATCTTGCTACTAAAACGAAACCTAAGAAAGGACAAGAAATTAGATAAAACGACACCGTTAGAATATTACACATCCTAATAAAATATGGTCGGTCGGCCAGTTCTTCAAACTCCTCTACTAATAAAAAACCCTAAGCTACTCACTCTATTGCACCGTGCCGTTCAGTCCCCCGCTTCCCCCCCCCCCCCCCCCATCCCCGCTCTCTGCCTTGCTTTCAAGTGTCCCTCTCCTATATAGTCCCCCCTTCTCATAAGCAACTCACGACTCTCGAGTACAAGTCAAGCAAATCAAGACTCTCGTACTCAAGCCATGCAAATCAAGACTCTCGTGCACAAGTCAAGCAAATCAAGACTCTTATGCACAAGCCATAACATCCTCCTCCTTTTAAACAAAAAGAAATTGTTGATCCCACACGGGATAACACTTTTTTCAACTCTTCAATCTAAGAACTGTACAGACTACATTGTTATACACACGAATACACATGCATTTATGCATCAGAAACTCTAGACAGAGCATCAGCAATGACATTATCAGAACCTGCAATGTAGAAAATAGACAGATATACTCCTGCAAAGCCAAACTCCAGCGGAGAATTCGTTGATTAGAGAATTTCATATGATGAATAAGAGTCAATGGATTGTGATCAGTAAGTACCGTCATAGGCTCTCGGTGAGTTTTAAGATATATTTCATAGCGTTTTAGAGCCTGCGTGAGACCCAAGGCTTCTTTTTCGACAGGAGAATAGTTCAACTCATGTTTGTTAAACTTCTTAGAAAAGAAACTCACTGGGTGCTCGAAACCATCATTGTCTGCCTGAAACAAAACAGCACCGGATCCCAAGGCACTGGCATCTACAGCGAGTTAAAAAGGTCGAGGTAGCATCAGCCTTACTCAGCTGTTTCACCTTTCGAAGATTAGCGCACAGTCGGAAGCGTCCACCAGGTTTAGGCACAAGCACACATGGAGAGGACCAGTTGCTCGTCGAGGGCTCCAGAATGTCCTGGTTGATTAGACACGTGATCTCAGCCTCAAGGATTTTCCTCTTCATCGGGTCCACTCGATATGAAGAATGACGCACGGTAGCAGCATCCTCCCCCACAACAACATCAGCTTCCACCATGGTGGTAACGGTGGGTTTGTCGGAGAACAAGACCGCTAATTCGTGCAGGAGCTGTGTTGCTCAGATGTCAGATGCTGCAACTTCGTCTTCAAGTCCAGCACTATCCTCGAGTTGGTCAGTTGGGGCTCCACTTCATGGCCTCCCTCAGGAGCACCCGAGGCTTCGTGCACGGAGGCCACCGAACAAGCCTTTGTTCGCTGTTGATACTCTTTGAGCAGATTTACATGGCAGCAACGGGTCTTCTTTTGCCTATCCGGGGTCGAGATAATATAACGTACCAAGTTCACCTGACGTATGACCTCATAGGGCCCAAAATACTTCGCTTGCAAGGCTGACCGATTATCTCCAGGTTTAAAACTCCGCTCTTTAGACCGTACGTCATACCATCTTTTGGTCTTTTGATGGGAGCTTTGGAGGTGTTTCTTAGCCATTTCAGTAGCTCGGTACAACCTGTCTTTTATGCGTAACACATATCCAAGCATACTCTCCTCGGATTTCTTCTCCAACCATCCTGCCTTATTCAACTGCAAGGGATCTTTGGTAGAGTGTCCATAGACCAACTCAAAGGGAGAGAACCCAAGTGACTACTTTGGCAATCCGGGCGACAAAAAGTACATAGGAAAGTCCTACATCCCAATCCTTTTGATTGTCAAAAACAAAACATCTCAACAAGGTCTTCATACTTTGGGGGAACCTCTGAAGTTCTCCTTGACTCTGGGGATGATATGCAGAGGAGAACACCAGCTTAAAGTCTAACTTGTCTAAAAGGTTTAGAAGTAAAAGTTAATTCTCTATCGCTCCGAATTTCCTCCGGCAACCATACCATGGTAAAATATCTCAAAAGTGCTCGGAATACAATGGCTGCCGTTATTTTTCTGAGAAGGTTTCCTCCAGGAAAAGGGTGGCATGACACATAATGGTTAGGATATATTAATTTCCTTGAAATGTTCGAGGAGGGGGGGGGGGGGCCAACTACACCCACCTGGACTCGACTAAACGCCTCGGTCACGGGGATCTCCTGCAATTTAGCTTTCGGAATAACTTGATTTGGCTTTCCAACCACCTGACACGTGCGACAAGTTTGACACTACTTTGCAATATCTCTATACACGCCTGGCCAATAAAAATCTGTCACTCTCTCATATGGTTTATTTCGTCCCAAATGACCTGCAAACCATCCATCATCTTCAAGATCTATTCTCGATATAACTTTGGCACTGCAACCTGTTTTCTTTCTTCCTCATATTCTGGTTGTGTCTCAGTCTTCTCAACTCTCATCAGGGTCTCGTCTTGTATCACAAACTCTTTATTTTTTGACTCCTTTGCCTTCCTCCACAATTCTCTCTCTCTCTCATCACATATTTGTCGTTTGACCAATTCAAGCCTATCCCACCTGAGACCCGACCTTTCTGACACATTTAAAACGACACCGTTAGAATATTACACATTCAAATAAAATATTATGGGGCAGCCCGTTCTTAAAACTCCTCTACTAATAAAAAGTACTATGCTACTCACCCTATTGCACCATGCCGTTCTACCGGCGAAAGTGTCTCTAGCCCAGTTGACATCACATGATGGAAGGTTTTCCTCCGAAATATGCAAATGGAGGTCACACGAAAGGCTTGTGGGATATCCGATCTGCTCCCTGACATACGCCGTTAAAGTAGTTCTAAGACTATTTCGCACAAAACTCTTAACTTACTCTTGTTGAGGCAATAAACAAGCGTTTATTCAACACAATAAAATGTTGGTGTTGAAATGGAACCAAGTTTTGACATCTGAATGATTTCTGTAAAAAGTGGAGAAAAAATAGTATCAGATCGAACTAGTATTGGCACAATACTGTATTGCGAAGGGTCAAGCCTATTACGCATTCATTGCAAACTGTGCCAGAGTCAATCCTGACTCGTGTCCACAGAATGCCCCCCCCCCCTCTCTCTCTCTCTCTCTCTCTCTCTCTCTCTCTCTCTCTCTCTCTCTCTCTCTCTCTCTGCCTTGTCTTCAAGTGTCCCTCTACTATTTAGTCTTCTTCTCATAAAGGCCTCCGCACACGAGGCAACCAAAGTCTCTTGCCACGTTGCTTGCGGCCGGTTGCTTGCCATGTAGCAGGCAATGCTGGAGACTGCAGCTCGCACATGCTTCCACTGTGATTTTTCACCTCTCGCCACGTTGCAAACACGTCGACCCGTTGACACATGGTTCTGCGTGTGACCTGCATTTCGAAATTTAAAATGTACGAGCTTTCACGACCTATGGATGCATTCAACATACAGCTTTGATAAACTAATGCTGTTCATGGCTTACATTTGTTTTGGATGGGGTTTCTAGTGTCCCCAAATTCAGCGTTTTCTGTGCAAAGCGAAGACGTCCGCCATTAAGTGTGCAATAGCCGCCAGTACACGAAAACGAGGCTCTTGGTGGATTCACAGAGAGTGGCACGCCACTGCCCCCAAAACTAGAACAGGTTTAAACTCGAGCAACTCAGTTGCTGGTGGCGAAGATAGTTGCTTGGAATGCCAGTTGCTTTCAACCGACATCACACACGAAGCAATGTATGGCGAGCAATCGAGTTGCCCGAGTGGAGTTGCCTCGTGTGCGGAGGCCTTAAGCAACTCACGACTCTTGAGTACAAGTCAAGCAAATCAAGACTCTCGTACTCAAGCCATGCAAATCACGACTCTCGTGCACAAGTCAAGCAAATCAAGACTCTCGTGCACAAGCCATAAAATGGTGCAAATTAATTCACTGTTTCAAAGATCACAAACACGTTCTAAGGAAAAATTGTTGTTTCGAGATGACATTTGAGATGCAAACTAGAATAATAGTCGCTAAGTTCCATTGTGTAGAACATACGCCTGGAGTCACTCGATGCTCTCCTCAGTCGCCGAAAATCCCGGCCTGTTATATTCGTATTGAATTAAAGCACCCAGCTTCGTGACAGCTGACAGCGGACTCACTGCAAAAGAATTCAGCTCTTGTCCTAAGACTCCAGGCTGTCGAAGTTTTGGTGAATTTTTGTAGCATTTTGACTTTGAGTTTGTCCGTATAGATGCTTGCCACGACAAAAAGGTGCTTATTTACTGGCATACTTTTTCCTTTGATGTCAAGCGTGTCCCCATTGTGAACTAAAAACCCTTCATACAACTTGTCTATAAGTAGTTTGGATTTGCCTGTCTCCCTTGCTCAGGCATTCCAGTCTTTATTCCAAAAGTCGGGGAGAAAAAGGACCAACTGCGTCTCCTGACGCGCTTCGTAAAAGCGGAATGACGAGCAAAATGGAGTCTTGATTTGCTAATACACCAACCTACTTGAGTGATTAAGGAAAACAATGGCATACACAGTTTACAAAGGCTGATGGCCGAAAAGTCTCATCCATCCATCCATCCACCCGTCCGTCCGTCCATCACTTCAAAGGAAGCGAAATACCGTATAGCATAAGGTGGTCTGGTGAATGCAGGATGCGTGTTACTGGTAAAGTGTTCCTTCAGAGTCTCAGCGTCATTAGCACAAGTAAATGACGGAATTCACAAGATTCTCAAAAGGAGTATTCTGCTGTAATACAATATGGAACTAAACTGGGAACACCGCGGTACTTCTATTGGATGCGAATGACAGATAGCAAGAGACATGGGGGGGCAGTCTTGGCCTATTTCAGTACACACACAAAAATATATACAGTCTTCGAAGCTAACAGGACCGTTTTATCGAGACAGGCGTGTTTCCTACAGCCTATATAGTGAAAGAGTTATGGCACACATGTATATGTGATGCGTTAGTGACACTGGCATTGCATGTATCGCAATACGTCCGCCACTTAATCTAACGCGCTCCAATACCTGCCTCGGCTCTGACAGCCCGCAGGAAACGACACGTGCCCCGTGCCGAGCCACCCCCAGGAGTTACACCGCATTCTGAACTACTACCCAACAGCAGAGTTGTCGATCTTTTCCCTGGGTTAACATATTCCGCCACGTTGGACGTGTGTAACCTGATTGAATCTGTTGGGGCTCTTCCGTCCGGGGAGAGCACCCTGCAGGCACCGCTCGGTCCGCAACCAAGGCGTCATCGTCGGCAAAATCCCGCCTGACTATTAGCAGCCTGTTTACGGTGGCGCCTCCCAGCGGTGCGTAGGAAAATCAATTCCAGTGCATGGAGCAGCAATGCCTTTGTGGCTCGTGGAAAGCTCTCAGCACATGGAAAAGGGGAGCAAATCAGGTCTTCAATCTTGCCGAACAGAAAGGCTTACGGTTTGTGGAGGGAGAACTTGATCAGAGAGAGAAAGAAGGCAGTCGCAAAGGATGGCTCTAAGCCTGAGGGAAGCACTTTCGCACCCGCCACAAGAAAAAGGGTCATGAGCAAATCAAAGACCGCGAGAAGAGCTCTGAGAAAACTGAGCGTCTTATGTCGAAAACAGAACACTGGGAGGTACGTCCACTATCACATGTATGGACAGCAACGACGCGACAAGCAGACTACAAAGCAGGGCTACATACAGCTGCAGCATACGATTTTTGGCTGGAATAGGTTTTGATCGTCAAACGTTGGAAGAGATTGGCTGAGTAGACGACTTCCTGCGCATGCGACGAAAGAAAGTGGTCAGTCTTTCTTCTTCATGACCTGATAGCCCGTATGCACAGAAACGAAGCTAATATATTCCAGAGTGAAAATCGTTGCGGAAAAAGTTTCAAAGAACGCGCAAAAGCATGTCTGCGAGTTTGAGATGGAACACAACGGTGGAGAAGGAAGCAATAGTTGAGACAGCTGTTCAAAGAGTCACTTCAATTACGCTCCGAAACAAAGAAAAGCTGTTAAATCGTTCATAAGATGATACAGGGTCGAAATATTGGAAAACATCTGGTGTGCACGGGTAGATTTCGCCCGGAGAATCCTTCCAAAGCAGGACACCCATAACGCTAAGAATGCAGACTATTTTAAAAAATCCATGACACAAGTTAGGCATTTGGAACACTGGGGAAACAATGGAGAACGAAATGAAAGAAGGAGCAAAACAGGGTTTGGGGCACATCCTGCCCAACGTCCGGCATTCAGAGGGGATCAGGACGGTCAAGATGGGAGCGGCCCTGGTCGGGGCCCCGAATGCCAGGCCGGGGGTGATTCAGAGCAAGATTGAGTGGTATCGTCTTGCTCTGCAGGGAAGTTGCCTTTGCCGGTGGCAGCCACGTCTGTCCATGATGGCTCCAAAGTGAACACGATCCCCTCCAAAGAACACACCGCGGCTCTTGGTTGAATACCAAGCCCAGTCAGTAGAAACCTCCTTTGTCCCTGATCGAGGAACTGGGAAACCAGGCACGCTGCTTTGGACAGCGGTCTGATGTCGCCGATCCGGATTGGATTTCGACATGAAATGCCTGATGCATTCCGTAGAGAGTTTTTGGTTCTTTTTTCTCTTTTACGAAATGAAAACTGATTGGCCTTTACAGTCCATCAGCAGAGAGAAATTGGTAAACGTGTAGTTTTTTTACGTGATTTATGTATAAAGCAACAGCATCTTGATATGATGTCTTGAGGATGGAATCCGCGAAAGCTTTTATCAGAGCAAGAAAACATTTATTCCAGTGGTTACCTAATACTCGAGGTGAAACTGCTACGTTGTCTTCTTAATTTCAATTCATTAGTTTTACTTATGTTAAAATCCCTGAGCATGGTACACTGAAGAGTACAGTGTTAAAGAATGAATTCCTTTCAGTTCCTAATCTTAGTTACGATCCCCACAAAATGCAGCCAAGAAAGAGGGGCTGTATATTAGGCGTCAATTGGCGCTCGATAAAGTCAAGGGAGACGTGCAGAACCATATTCAAAGATGTCCGAGAACTGAGAGATCTAGAGAGAGGGTCACAAAGACGCGCGTTTTCCTGGATTGTCTCCATGGACTGCCGCAGAAAATTTGACCACGGCTTTTTCAACTGAACCCTCCTTGCTTTCCCGACCCTGCACCGTGACTAGCGTCGCTCAGAATCCACATTGCTGTCCAGGCAGCCTGGAGCGATAGGCTGCCCCACGTAGGTGTGTGGGATGAGCGTACGAAATATCCATTCCACCGCTTAAAAGGAACCAACTGAAATTCGGTTCTCCATCGATGACATCAACAAAGTCATAAGCTCCCTCCCCACTAGACGAAGCCCTGGCGCAGATGGTGTCACCTACGACTATCTGTAGCAACATAGGAAACAGCTTGCCCCAATTCTTTGTACCATCATGAATATCTGCGCAGAAAACCGCAAAATACCAGCCGACTCGAAGCACTCCATAATCACACTAGTCCCCAAAAAGAATGGAGATCCTAGCAACATCCAAGACTGGCGCCCCATATCACTCCTTCCCACCAGCTACAAACTGTACATGAAACTGATCCAACGAGCTGTCACCCCATGGATTGTGCAGACAAACAGACTTTCCACAAGACAAAAAGGGTCCATGCCAAGAAACGGACTGCAAGAGCACGTGTTTATACTGAAGACAGATATCTCCGACTTCCTACACAAATTCTCACAGCTGTACGTTGCATTCATAGACATCATGGATGCATTTGGAAGTATCAATCATGAGTTGATGATGAGAGAGTTGGCAACAGTGGGCTATTCAGAGCAGATCATATCAATTACCAAAGACATCTATACAAACTCAACATTCCAGGTGAAAACAAAGCAATGCCTGACCAAAGCAATCACAAGGGAGAAGGGGATAATCCAAGGCTGTCCTTGGTCAGTTATCATCTTTGAACAAGGAATTGACAAATGGATTAGATGGATTGAACAAGACCAATACAGAAACACCCAACCCAGTCCAAGCATATGTAGATGGTGTATGCACTGTTAGCACCCAAGAAGACAGTATCCAAGAAGCGGCAAGAAAAACAGATGAGTTTATGGGAAACACAAAGATGAGTGCCAAACACCGCAAGTGTGCTCTAATGAAAGGCCAGAGAAGTAGAAATAATTGGAGTAAACATGACAAGACAGCAAATACACAGATCTGCATGCAAGGGTCACCTCTTCCCAACTATCCCAGAGAGGGATATTATCAATACTTGGGCTATGACATCAATCTGACAGGATCAGCTGAGAAAGAGCAGGTAGAACAGGTCATAGAAGAGTTCCAGAACACCATGGATAAGATTGACAGAGCTCCCCTCCCACTAGCTGCCAAAATTCAAGCCATCAACACCATGGCACTTGCAAAACTAAGCTTCTACTATCCCAATTGCCATTTCACAGAGAAATCACTAGACAAAATAGAAGATGAAATCATTCACTCTGATGCGCATGTGTGAGTACGTGTGGATGTGTATGTGCGGACATACATGCATGTATGTGCGCGCCCGCGCGTGTGTGGTGTGTGTGTAATCATGCATGTGCGTCTGTCTGTTTTACATCTCATCTGCTCTTTTTTTGGGCAGATTATTCACCTATCGAGATTACAAACACATGGGGCTGTGGGATGGAGTGGGGTTTGTCCTTGGTATTACAAAGCAGTATGTCTTCTCCAACTTTTGTTTCGGTGAAAAGCAGTGGAGTATATGAAATAGTTTTCTGGTTCTTTTTTTTGGCGATATAATGATGACGTCACAACGAGGCCGTTTTGCGGCAATAACTTGTTTTCGTTGTAATGGTCTTCACATTTTTGCTTTGGTATCTGTCCTTATGTGATGTGAAGCCCACACAAATGTTTAATTTTATCTGTGAAAGATTGTAGTTCGAGTCCAACAACTTGTCGGATTTACATGTACGAAACCCTGCTGCCGTATATTCCAGCTAAAAGGGGGGTTG
>JAWQFJ010023986.1:0-7500 GCA_034096865.1 Theodoxus fluviatilis | reverse complement strand
AATTAATCTCAAACTGAATTGATGGGGAAAAATCAAATTAAGGAATCAGTCAGATGCTTGATTGATCAGTGAGTTAGCCGGCAAAAGGAGCAAACCTATTCTCCCATGACGCCCGAAGAGTTGGTGTATGGACCAGTGGATTGATGGATCGATCGATGTTTGGATGGAAAGATAAATGTATTCCTGAATAGTTGATGGATAAATAGATAGATGGATGGGTAGGTGGATGAATGAATGGGTGGATGTATAGATGATTAAATCGACGGATTAATGTATTGATTGATGGATGAATAGATGGATGGATGGGTAGATGGATGAATGGACTAGTAATTAATTATTTTAGTGAATGAATAAATGAATCGTTTTCAAGACGAACAATGTGGACCAGAATATTCCTTGTCCTACTCGCCTCCACTGAACGCAGGAAATGATGTGGGGTTTCACGGCGGGAGTTTGGGGTAAGGGGTAGGGGGTGGGGGGTGGGGGATGGAAGGTCTGCCTGACAATATTTGCCGACGCCGCGGCTTCACTGCGGACAGTAAAACTCGCCACTGTCCAAGCAGCGTACGAAGCGCACTGGTTCTTTGTGACAGCACGATACAGGGTTCTCAAGACCATCTGAAAAGCGTACTCACTGCAAGCGTTCTTTTCTATTTGCCGATGTGGTAGAGATGAAATGAACCCCTGATGCCATTTCTCTCTCAGTTTCTATTCCTCCGAAATGCGCCGTTGCAACTGCCACGATGATATACAACGTCAGCAGTCAAACGCTGTAGTAGGAAATTGACACGTTACGTTTCTGAAGGGTGAAAAACTTCAGCCTCGGTGTTTTCAGTTCGTTGTGTATGTAGATCCTTGTGAACATTTTACAGACGTATAGCAAAGCTAACAGTGGTGCCCGGTCTTGGAACAGGGTGTAATATGCTTATTCAATGGCACCACATTTTATTGCACGACCAAATATTGTATAATTCATACCCTAATTTGCATCTCAAATCTGACGAATTATGCATTGCTCAGTTGCTTTTAGGGACGTCACTTTGATCGGTCCGTGAAAAGCAAGATAGATACTGGTGCTATAGCAACATTATATTTCTCAACAACAACCAAAAAAATCCTCAAAAATTATTCATTGAAATAGCCTAAACCATCTTGGAGATGCACTGATTCCAAAGCTTTGCCCGAATTGTGTGTGTGTGTGTGTGTGTGTGTGTATGTGTGTGTATTTGTGTATGTGTATTTGTGTGTGTGTGTGTTAGTGTGTGTGTATGTTTGTGTGTGTGTTTGTATGTGTGTGTGTGTTTGTGTGTGTATGTTTGTGTGTGTATGTGTTTTTGTTGGTGCAGCAGCTTTTGAACAGAGAAGATCGAGTGATGCTGCTGTGAAGCGAGCCGCCAGGAAGTCCAGAGCCAGCAGTTCGTCTTCCCCTGGTCAGCCACACTGCAACAGACTCTTTCGGGCCCGGATTGGTCTCACCAGCCATCTGAGGACCCACAACCAGATGAACTGATGACATCTATGGTCCTCATCGATCCCGATGGACGAACATCATCATCATCATGTGTTTGTGTGTGTGTGTTTGTGTATGTGTGTGTGTGTGTGTGTGTTTGTGTGCGTGTTTTGTGTGTGTGTGTGTGTGTGTGTGTGTGTGTGTGTGTGTGTGTCTTTTCCCGTTATGCAGCCTTTAGTCAACATCTAACAACTTTTGCATAGCTCAACTGTTCAACTAAATGACGTAACTCTGATTGCCTAACGAAATCCAAAATCATGCTGCTCCTATAGAAACACTACATTAAAAGAAATTATTATTCGAAGAAATAAATAACTAAGATAGCGTGAAACCAGCTTTGAGACGCGCTGATTCCAAATATGTGCTCGGATTTTTAAACATAGCTCTTTCCGTGCCGAAGCCTTTAGAGGACAAACAGACACACATAGTTTTCTCTTTTATATACGTGTATATAGATCACAAATGAAGATTTTCAGTCATCACTATCACTGCATTAATGCCATAAAGGAGTCTCTTTTGCGACCAGTTCGTAACCCAAACTTATCTTTGCTGATTGGCATGGTTTGCCACAATCATACATGACAGTCAAGGTAACATGAAATCGCGCAATACCATCGACATTCCTTTTCCTAACCCTATTCATTTTAATCCTGTGGGATTTCATCAACTCCTTGACACATTAATATGGTATATCATGGGTTTCAGTAAGTAGGACGAACTTTTGTGAGTAGGAGGATTAGAGCAGCTGAGTGCCATCTACGTGCATGTGGTAGCTAATGATTCGAAGTTTGAGTGTACGGCTAAGGGGCTGAATATACATCGTGAAACGTTCGGGGTCAAGGACAGAGCCTTGGGAAACTACTTGAGCAGCCTGGCGCTGAAGTAGGAAGACCGTTCGCTGTGATGTCCGAGTACGGTCTGGAAGATGAGATGAACCAATCTGGGACCGTTCCGTGATCACCAAAGCTTGACTGGAGGCGACGGATAAGTTTATCGTGTTCTAGAATGTGGAAAGCAGCCGAAAGATCTAGAACAGCCAGAAAGGAAACTGCACCTCCATCGCACGAAGTGAGGACATCACTTTGTTAATAGGACCAATGTTGTTAAAGTGCTGAGAGTGAATCGGTACACTGACTGAAAAGGTTCAAAGTGATTGTTCTTCTAGAGATGATTGTTCGGATGACACAGGACGACCATTTCGATGACTTTGGACGGGAAATGTAGGTTTGATATTGAATGACAAATTTGCAGAAGGTTTCGGTCGGGACCGGATTTATTTAAGTAGAGGGAGAACAAAGACCAGGCCTCCTTTAGGGATATAGAGACCTGATCAGTTAAAAGAGAGCCGTTTACTGCGTCAGTGATGACTGGAACGAGGTTGTCGAGGCAGGCACGAAGCATGTTTGTCTTTAAAGAATCTCGACAGCATGACGCTTTGAGAGCTGTGTTGGATTGTATGTCTTACGAGGTCAGCCGTTACTAGCAGGGACAGTGAGGACGGATTTACTTTCGGATAGTGGATGAGGAGGCTCAGCTGCAGAATTAAGTTCTCGCCTTATGCTTTCAATTTGGTCGGTAAATTACTTAGAAAAGGCATCAAGAGGATTAGCATGGTAGATGTTGTTTGGTAGAACGCCGTCTTTGAGCTTCTCTAGAAGTTGGCCTGCATCGTGGAACAATTCTCTGTAGGCATGACTTCTCTATTGCTTAGCTGATGAAATCTCCTCCCCCCCCCTCTCCCCCCTCCCCAGCGCCCGCCCCCCTCCCCCCTCCCCCCGTTGCTAACAGCAGCTTCATGTTGTCATGGTAACGTCCACAAGTTTGCCTGTGGATGAAAAGTCCCATCTTCCGCCATATGCGCTCTGCTCGTCACCTTTGCTGTTTTGTCTCTATGATTTCGAGGTTCATTCATGCTGTTGTGCCACGATTTGTCACGAGTCGTGTCTTGAGAGACACATGCCAGTCGAGGACGTGCCAATCGTCCAGACTGTGTGCCGAGAGCTTGTCACCACCGCGGAGATGGAGGAGCTTGATGCCTTCATAAAAGGTGCACATGTCTAGGTCTTTGAGATTCCGAGAGGAGATCCTGCGCCTGTCTGGACCCGGTTTCCTTCCATTTAAGCTGAAAGTCACCGCATATTGGTATGAAAGAAGTTCGTCAAACACCGTGAGATGGTCAGCGCTCACATCCTCACTCCCGACGAGCCAGTCAATGGCGTGATAATGTCGATGAGTGGGAGCATGGGTGAGATGGGACATGCTTAGTGACGTCAAAACGTTGTTCAAATGCTTAACACTCGAGTCAGATTTATAGTCAAGGTGCAGATTGATGTTACCCAGGATGGTAAACTCTCCGCACCTTCTCGCAAAGACTTCGAGTGCACCATTGATCTCCGGAAGAAAAACATGAGATAGCCTTCAGTTTGTTTCTTCTGCTCGATGGTGGTCGATACTCGTACAGCACCGTGTTTGTTGAACCAGCGTAGCATATGCGAGTGTCACAGAGCTAGAATTATGTCAAGTCGTTTTCTGTGCGTGGAAGCTATTTTTATGCAAGACTGCAATGCCACCACCAGCACCAGATAGCCTCGAGTAGGAATGAACGGCAGACCCTGGCGGAGTCGATTCTACTGGCACAATGTCGTCACCGAGGGGCTTGAGCCAAGTCTACAAGATGATGATCATATCCGCGATACGTTGATGAAAAGGGTCAGACAGTAAAAGAGCTTTTTGTCTTTGTTTCTGCATGACTCGACACTTGTAAACACACTTTTGAAACATCATTACAGCTCTTGGAACACCGATGTCGTCTCTATCTTGATCAGGTTGTCAGCCACGCATCTACGCTCGTCCTAGCTTGAAAATCGGAATATGTGGCTAAAGCATGTCAAAAGATTAACAGCTGAAGAGAAAGAAGTAGAAAAAGTCAATGACGGAGATGGACTAGGAAGAGGAGTGCGGGATGGGGATGTGTAGAGGGGGGTGGGGGTGAGGAGGACGACAATGAGAAGGACGATGAGGCCGCGGAGGAGGATGAGGAGGAAGAGGAGGAGGAGGGGGAGGAGGGGGAGGAGGAGGAGGAGACAGGAGGAGGAGGAGAAGGAGGAGGAGGAGGAGGAGGAGGAGAAGAAGGAGGAGGAGGAGGAGGTGGAGGAGGAGGGGGAGGGGGAAGAGGAGGAGGAGGAGAAGGAGGAGGAGGAGGAGGAAGAGGAGGAGGAGGAGGAGAGAGGAGGGAGGAGGAGAAGCAGGAGAAGGAGAGAGGAGGAGGAGGAGGAGGAGGAGGAGGAGGAGGAGGAGGAGGAGGAGAGGATAAGGAAGGAGAAGGAGAAGGAGGAGGAGGAGAGAGGAGAAGTAGAGGAGGAGGAGAGGAGGAGGAGGAGGAGAAAAGGGAAGAGGACGACGGAGGAGGAGAAGGAGGAGGAGGAGGAGGAAGGAAGGAGGAGGAAGGAGGAGGAGGAGGAGGAGGAGGAGGAGGAGGAGGCGAACGAGAACGAGGCGAACGAGAAGGAGAAGAATGAGAACAAGGAGAACGAGGAGAACGAGGAGAAGGAGGAAGAGGAGGAGGAGGAGAGGAGGAAGAGAGGAGAAAGAAGTAGGAGAAGGAGGAGGAGGAGGAGGACGGAGGAGAGGAGAGAGAGAAAGAGGAGAGAGGAGGATAAGGAATAGGAGGAGGAGGAGAAGAGAGGAGGAGAGGAGAAGGAAGAGGAGAAGGAGGACGAGAGGAAGACGAGGAGACAGAGGAGAAAGAGGAAGAAGGAGGAGGAGAAAGAGGAAGAGAGAGGAAGAGGAAGGAGGAGGAGAGGAAGAGGAAGGAGGAGAGAGAGGAGGAGAGAGAGGAGGAAGAAGAGGAGGAGAAAAGAAGGAGAGAGGAGGAGAGGAAGAGGAGGAGGAAGGAGGAGAGGAGGAGAAGGAGGAGGAGAGAGGAGGAGGTAGAGGGAGGAGGAGGAGGAAGAGGAGAGAGGAGGAGGAGGAGGAGGAAGAGGAGAGGAGGAGAGAGAAGGAGAGAGAGGAGGAGGAGGAGGAGAGAAGAAGAGAAGGAGGAAGAGAAGGAGGAGGAGGAGGAGGAGCAGGAGGAGGAGGAGGAGCAGCAGCAGGAGGAACAGGAGGAGGAGCAGCAGCAGGAGGAACAGGAGGAGGAGAAGGATGGGAAGGAGGAGAAGGAGGAGGAGGACGACGAGGGGGAGGAGGAGGAGGAGGAGAAGGAGAAGGAGGAGGAGGAGGACGACGAGAAGGAGGAGGACAAAGAAGAGTAAGGACGAGGAGGAGGAGAGGAGGAGGAGGAGGAGGAGGAGGAGGAGAGGAGGAGGAGGAGGAGGAGGAGGAGGAGACAAAGGAAGGAAGGAAAAGGGAGATGGAGGGGGAGACAGAAGACGAGTGTATTCTTATCATTACATTAGGATTATTATTAATTATTTATGTAGTATTATTCTATATAATTCTTTTTTTAAGTAAGGTTTAATATTCTTCGTATTATTATTGCATAATGAGTTTTCTTTATTAATCTCTCCCTGTTTCTTCTTCTTCCCATTCTACATATTAGTATTACACTTATACTCTATTAATAATAACTTTTTATAAATATTAACTGCGTCATTTCGTATGATTACAACGAATTATTCAATTATTAAATCTTATTCAATCTTCTCCTACTAATGAGTATGTAGCTTTTCTTCGTTTTCTTCTCTTCGTTTACTTATTCTTCATATTATTCGTATTATTATATTCTCAAATCCTATTTTCATGTATTACTTCATTCTTCTTCTTTACTTTAATTCTTCTATTCATTCTTCTTGCTTCCTTACTCGTCTATGCTGACCTTCTTCTCCTTTTTCTTCTTATCTCTTCTTGCTCTTTTCCCCATTCCTATTCTGTCCAGTTATTCTATCCCCTTCTCCTTCTTCCCTCTCCTTCTTCTTATCTCTCTTCTTCTCCCCTGCTTCTTCTTCTTCCCATTCGTATCATTCCCTCTTCGTCTTCCTCTCTCCTCCTTCTTCCTACATTCACTCCTCTCATTCTGCCACCGTCATATTTCTCCTTCCTGTTTCTTTTTCTGGGAGCTAGAGGAGCAGGAGCATAATAGCCTGGCAGGAGGGAACAAAATGGGCAAGGAGCACGATGAGAGTGAGATGCAGGAACCGGATGAGGGAGAAAGCTGGAGCCGTGATGAGACGGGGAAAGTATGGAGTGGGGAGTGGGAGTCGGCAGAGTGGACAAGTAGAAGGAGATGTTGGAGGAGAAAATACATTTCGGAACAGAATAAAGTTAACAACGATAATCGGGAAAGATTCACAAGTAGAGAGATCTGTAAAATCAAAAACATAAATAACTTGGAGTTCTGTGGAAGGGAGATGAACAAGAATCGCTGTGCGCTTCGGTACAAACAACTGCAACACTTCCGACTATCAGTCAAGACAAGAATCTCCACCAACGGATGGTTCGACGGAAGTGTTTGGCTTCCGCTGCCTCTCTAAACCTCTACTACAAAAACTATCTCTAAAAAACTAAGTACCCCGCTCCTGACCCGGAACTAAACGTTTCTCGGGCTTCCGCTGCCTCTCTACCGCTCTGACCGGAACTCGCTTCACTGAGCGAAAGGAATTCCGAACCCGAGTAGCCTGCGGCCGCCAGGTCCAGCTTGAGTGACGCAGAGCTAGGGACGAGACGCGAGCTGCCAGCGCGCGCCACGGTATCAAAGAAGCCCTAAAGAACAAGCCCCTCGGCCGCAGCCCCACGGAGCCCCCGCAGGGGGCACCCGCAAGGACGCGCGCAGAACCGGCAAGGCGCGCGGAAAACCCCGGGCAAAAAACCGGCACCAAAACCACTGTTCAAGTCGCCAAGAGCCCGACGGAGACCGGAACTGTCTGACGTGCAGGCAAGCGGAGAAAGCGCGAACGCTGGCAGAGAGGCGTGCTACTAACACACGGCCAAAGACGTCAAACTTCAAGCCCGACTTGAGAAGGCTCGCTCCCGGCAATTCGCGCTAAATGCCT
>JAWQFJ010023985.1:80000-102672 GCA_034096865.1 Theodoxus fluviatilis | reverse complement strand
TATCTTTAAAAGATCATGTGGCAATCGGTTGAAAAGGCCAGGGAAAGAATGGTTTGATAAAGAGTGTGCTGTTACAAAAAAGACTGCCAGAAGACAGTTGCGCACTTTTTTGCATACAGGGTCTGATGAAGACAGACGTATCTACCTATCCATTAGAAACAAGTACAAACAAATGATTAGAAGTAAAAAACAGGAATACAGAACAGGTGTAAGCACGGCACTAACTCGAGATATCCGCGATTCCGCAAAATTCTGGCGTCAGGTGAGGAGGCTGAGCGTTGTAGGCAGAGTTCCATGTCATATTCCCCTCCAAACTTGGTATGAACACTTCAAGAATGTGTTCTCGTATACGAGCCCTCTTGTAACATCTTACTGCAATGCACTTGTAACGGATGAAAGCCAGGAACTTGATATAAACTTACCTATCACTCAGGACGAGGTTGCAGGTGCCCTGAGGCATTTAGGAACCCGAAAGTCAACTGGTGGTGACGGCATTACTGCTGAAATGTTAAAATCATCTCCCAATTTGATGTTGCCCTTTCTAGTAACGTTGTTTAATGCAATTTTCAATGCTGGTATATTCCCTGACATTTGGTGCGAGTCTATAATTGTTCCAATACACAAAAGCGGGCCCCTCGAAAATCCAGACAATTATAGGGGCATAGCTCTAACTAGCAATTTAAGCAAGATTTTTACACACATAATCAGCCAGAGACTACAGGGATGGGCAGAAGACCATGATCTGATAAGAGAAGAACAAGCAGGTTTCAGAAGGGGATATAGTACCATTGATAACATTTTTGTTTTACACAGCATTGTAGAAAAACATCTATGCAAAAAGAAAAAGCTATATGTGTGTTATGTCGACTTTAAAAAGGCATTTGACACGGTGAAGCGGCACATTCTGTGGGAGATCCTGCAGGAAAATGGTATCAAGGGGAAGCTACTGTGTATTCTCGAATCAATGTATAAAACTGTACTCTATCGTGTCAAAAGCGATCAAGGCTGTAGTGATATGTTCGAATCGAGCATGGGCCTAAAACAAGGGTGTAAAATCAGTCCGATCCTGTTTTCCTATCTTATTAATTACCTAGCTGATGAAGTTGCAGCCAATAGTAAACACGGAATTCAGCTGGCACCTAATACTCCTGATTTGAGTGCACTCCTCTTCGCGGATGATATTGCTCTTATCTCTGACACGACACTAGGCCTTCAGAACCAGCTCAGTCACCTAAAAAAAGCTGCCGATAAATTGGGTCTTATAGTTAATGTAGGAAAGACAAAAGTAGTTGTTTACAGATTAGGGGGACACTTAGCCAGACATGAAAAATGGTTCCTCGGTGATACAAAGCTGGAAGTTGTAAGTGAATATAAATATCTAGGTAATATATTGTCCACGAAACTATGTTCGAATGTAATACAGACTGACATAGCATGTAGAGCTAAGGCTGCACTTATGATGGTGGTGAAAGCTTTAAGAAAACTTGTGCACGTGACCCCTCAAGTCTTCTTTAAATTATTTGACGCTAAAATTCAACCTATACTGTTATATGGGGCGGAGGTGTGGGGAACAGGCAACTGTAAGATTGTTGAAACTGTCCATCTTAGTGCTATCAAGAGATTTTTGAATGTGTCACCCAGAACTCCAAATGTTATGGTTTATGGGGATACAGGGAGATTTCCTATGTATGTGAACGCTCGTATACGTGTGATTAAATACTGGCTAAGAATCATAAAAATGGAAGAATATAGACTGCCTCGTAGAGTGTATAGCATGATGCTCTGTACATCCGACTACATGAACAATTGGGTGTCCAAAGTTAAAAGCATCTTGATTGATTGTGATTTAGAGAGTTTTTGGTGGGATCAGCGAGTAAATAACGAATGTACACTTCTCAGAACGCTAAGGGAGAGACTGACATACAAGTTTTATGAGAACTGGAGTGGAAGACTAATTACAAGTGAGAGGTATGTGTTTTATAGACAATTCAAAAGCACATGTCGGAGTGAACAATATCTCTTGGATATAGACAAAAAGGTTTTCAGAGACACTTATGTAAGATTTCGTATGGGTGTCTCAGAATTGTATTGCCATAGATTGAGATATGCAAAAGAAAATGTACAAAAGTTATGCCCATTATGTAGAGAACAATATGAAACTGAAACTCATTTTCTTCTCCTATGTCCAGTCTTAGGGGATTTGAAGGAGCACTACTTACAGGAATACCTCGATCTAAATTGTGCTGACCCAGTGGGTGTTGTAATGTCTTCCCAAAGTAAGTCTACAATAAGAGCAACAGGTATATTTTTGTACAAGGCTTTCATGCGTAGGAAGGATGCTGTAGAATCTGCAGAGCGCGATGACTTCTACTTAGATTAGCACTATAGAGTGGTAAATCACACTGCCGATGGAAAGTATACACTGCGTTCTCAGCCTTTAACTTACTTGCGATGTACAGAATTCTTGAAAAGGGCCGGTGGCCTGCTCAATAAATTTGTTGTTCGTTGTTCGTTCGTTCTCTCTCTCTCTCTCTCTCTCTCTCACTCTCTCTCCTCTCCCTCCTCTCTTCTTCTCCCTCTCTCCTTTCTTTCTTCTCTTTCTGTCTTTCTTGCTTTCTTTCTTTCTTTCTTTCTTTCTTTCTTCTCTCTCTCTCTCTCTCTCTCTCTCTCTCTCTCTCTCTCTCTCTCTCTCTCGTCGGTTTGATTGCCATTCAGGACCTGAAACGGGGCTGTAATCTTGTTCCCAATCTGGTTCTAGTCATGGAGAATGTAATGCTGAAATAAAGGAACAGAAATAGTAACGGTGGAGCACATTTCTTGCTTAAATGCTCTGTATACGCGGACATATACTTGGGATCTTTAATCAAATTCTCTCGCAACAACATCATTGTCGGTTTGTTATCCTCAGAAAACCCATAAATAAATAGAGGCCTTCGCCTGTATCTTTTATTCTCATCTAAAAGGGGATCGGATGTTGAGCTTACTTCGCTTCATGAAGGTAAATTTCACTAACACTGTGGGATAAATATCCTCCCTTCTACATGTCAATGCACGCCAGTGTGCACGTGGAAGGCGGCTTGAGGCCTTTTCGATCAAGCTTATTTGCTGGTTTGTTCATTCCTCCCTCACTCATGCACGTGAACCGTGCATGTCAGTTATGCAATGACCGAATAAAGCAAGCATGTCCGTGTTTGACAGAAAATCAGCCTCGAATCTCCAGCCTTAATCCAGGAAGTACACCGAGTGAACAGCTTGCTTCTACAGCCGCAACTTGCAAATGTCACAATAATAAAACTGTACCGTGGCTCGATGGGTGTAGTTTCCAAAGCTCATAAAAAGTAAAATGTCAGCTCAACCCACCCCCCCCCCCCCCCCCGCCCCCCCCCCCCCCCCCCGGCGTCTCATGCTGGTTTTCAGGAGTCAACGTTTGCCGAGTCCGTACGTGGTTCCCCTATGGGTTGTGGGTGGAGGGATGGATGTAGTTGTACGGCCTATCAGCCTTTCTAGGCTATGTAAGGTCACTAAGCACGAAATTTGGCAAGAATAGTTTTAAAGTAAGTGCAAATCCAATCATGATGTCCCTAGTCACTCGCCTCTTCCGAATCGCGTAGTGGGCTGGGGGTAAGAATAAGCCCACCATGTCTCCCTACGCGATTCTTCGCACAGGACGAAACATGACAGAAATCATAACTCAATTTGCTTTTTCTCCAACCAACTCGAGTGCTTTTCGTGGCCAATTTTCGGTAGCGCTTCCTTTACCGGGCCACGCTAGTGAACTCGTCCAAGGGAAGGGGTGTTTGAAGTCACCACGTGACGGGCCACATCACCCCATTGGCTGAGATTTGCCAGGCGCCACTCTGCCCACTAAAAAGCGCAGATCCTGTGTCGTACGACGTTGTCCTACTTCTGCAGCTTGAACTCAACAATGGAGTTACGCTTATGATAGGGATGTTAAAATAGAAAACGACGTTTCTGACATATGCACACTTTGCCCGAATTATACAACGCCAAACGCAAATATCCTACCGCTAATCGTGCATTCAAACGACACAGAATCACGCATAGGCACCTTTCCTAATTAATATTCACGAGATTTGGCGCAGCAAATCTCAGCCAATTGGGTGATGTGACCCGTCACGTGGTGACGCACGTCAACTTCAAGCACCCCTTTATTTGAACGAGTCCACTAGCATGGTCCGCTAATGGACCAATTTCTTACATAGCTTACTAAGGCCGATAGACCCTAAACCCTCATTCATTTATTTGTGCATTCATTATCTGTTGTTGTGTCTTTTGTTTTGTTTTAAAGACTATTTTGGCTTTCCATTGCCCATTTTGCTGACGAGACATATTAATCATTTTATATTTGCTACTTATACCACTTGTGCAGCCTCTTGATTGTGTGAACAGTGTATACGCCGAGTTGAAAAGTATTTCGAAGAGGTTTTGGAGCAAGCTAACTTGCCCCGAACAAAGACAGTGACAATGAAGGTGATTATAGTGACAACATCGACAATGAATACGACGATGATTCATGTAGCAGCAAAGGTGTGTTGGCGACGGCGGCCGTTGCAAATTCTTCATCAAAGACGACGACGACGACAACGACGACGAAGAGAAAGAGGACGATGACGATGGTGATGGTGTATACCGTAGCGGTTGCAGGCGTTGAATTTTGTTAAATCGTATGAATCAAACTCAATTTCACTCAGGCTAGTCTCACCGAGTTCATGTTCCTTCAGAACCAGCCCTGCGTTCAAGACGACCTACCGTTCGCCGACCGGTAGCTGAGCCCCCAATGTGCACTCTTGAACGACTCGTTGGGCGCGTTTGTTTGGCCACAAATCTCGCGATTCTCCCTGAATGGCTAGTCGAGGGCGAGTGAGACGCTCCTACAGCTAGAAAAACGACCAATCATCTCGCAAGGCGGAAGAACATGGCTGCGTCCTGGCGCCAGAGTCGGTGAAGTTGCCGAAGATGAAATAACTGACGATTCAGATATCACATCAGTTTTTCACTTCATAGAACACACAGGAACTTTTTCAATGACAAAAAGCAACCCGTGTTCAACTGTAGACAATTTTGACGCAAATGTGAGGCCTCGATTAATTTCCATCAATTCAAGGGACATAATTCATGTATACAGTGAAGGGACATAATTTATACAGCGTACGTATACTGCAAGCGATAAAAAAAATTTCGGCGGTAGTCCAGAAATACCCAATACACCTACTCCCCTATATATACAAATGAACACTCGAACAGCAAATACTTCCGTGTACGTACACTTTTCCATTCTCGAACCCTGAGAAGCACATTACAGGCACTGTTCTCTCCGAACACGAGCCGAACTCGCACTGTCTCCGCCATTTTGGCTCATCCGGGTCACTGCAGAGGGAAGGATCGAGGGAGCTCCGGACCTCCCTCGGCCTCCCGCCTTCACTACGAGTGCGTCCTTGTGAGCGAGGAACGTAGGCAACGCCTATCCCTCGCGACTCTCTCCAGATTTTTCTTCGCGCCCGTTATGACCGAACGATAGCCAAGATGCTTCCGCGATGCCTTCTCATCGTCGCGGATTGCGCTTCTCAACCAAATGAGTAAACCAGCAGCTGCAGACTGCTCGTTTCTTGTGGAAGCTGATAAAATACATTAAGCTGTAGCTGTGCATTGCTCGAATCGAAATTTATGTCAAAACACATTGATGATGATGATGATGATGATGATGTCCACTTGTATGGCGCACATATCCATGCTGGCAGCATGCTCAAGGCGCAGGAGATTGGGGGAAGGGAGAAAAAGTTAACAAAACAGAGACTGGTGCACAGTCTTTCAGTCAGGTATGTCCTTTCATTTAAGACTATTTACACAGATCCCAAGTCAGAAAAGGTGAGTCTTCAGAGTGCTCTTGAAGTCCTCTAGTGACTTCGCTTCTCGCATGTTCTGACTTGGTGTAAGAAAGAATATTTCGATGCTCTCTTCAAGGGAGGTTACACAACAAACTAAGGGCTAATGGAAGATATAGGAGTTGCTTCCCTTAAAATTGTTTCCCTATCTGTCGTGGAAATGTTTGCTCACATCTTGCCCGGTAATTATTTCAGAGCAGTTATTCTTTAAAAAAAAGAAAAGTACAATATCAGCCTAACTTTTTGTAACGTCTCGCATAGGCTGGGTACTAATCACAGGTCGAAATGCGTACCACAACGCATATTTGTGATGGCGACTTTCTTACTTTCCCCGAAGGCAGCCATTTTGGTTATACAGGCGCAACAGCATTCCGGCGCGGTATCTACCGGTCGATATCGGTAGCCGTACCAAGTCGTTCAAGAGTCGAACGGTATCAACCGGTCGATACCGGTAGGCCTCTTGAACGCACGGCAGCACTCTTACACCTTTTTTTGGTCTCATCAATTAGAGAACGCCGCACTGACATTGAAGTTCTCTCCCTTGCAGGCCATGGCCTACACTGATGAATACACGGGGACCAAGTACGATTACCGCATCGCTTGCAGGGCAATGGGAACACGGGGATCAGCCTGCTTTGTTAACAACGACTACCCTGACCTTTGCCCCTGCTCCTCTGGTCTCACGTGTCAGCCTGGAGCCATTGCCTTCTTTGGACGCTGTCACTAACGCTGAAATGGTCGTTGTCACCAACATTTGGCGACACTGTACCCGAGTTTCAAATCTCGGCATTTCTCGCGAGAACGGACACTTATAAACGTCGTTTAGCTTATGATTACACCCGAATCACGCGGACCGTTAAGGTGCATGGAGTACAGTATCGCCGAGCAAGACGTTTGTCACAAAACGCAGATACATTAACGCGGCCGGATCTTAGCATAACTCCCCGGGCGTGCGAGTCACGTGACTGTAAGGCCGCGCCGAGATTTCAAACTCGGGTACAGTGTCGCCGAATGTTGGTGACAACGACTCTTTGTCACTAACCTCTAACCTCAGAGCCTGCAGTTAACGGTCGCCTCGTTGTCTCAAGAAAGTTTGTGGGCTGAAGGAGACTGTAGTGAATGGCTGGCGTTGGTCGAGAGACCCAAGCTCAAAGGAGTGAAGATGACTTGTGAAAAGAAAATAAACAGAGAATTGCATAAGCCAATCGTATGCACGAGTTTCAGCATGCCTCTCTCTCTCTCTCTCTCTCTCTCTCTCTCTCTCTCTCTCTCTCTCTCTCTCTCTCTCAAATGGACAACCTTCCTACCATTTTCTTTCTAATCTTGGAACCAAGCTTCAAGCACATGGGATAATTCACGAAGTAGTAGAAAATTCCGAGGGCAGGGTCAATGCTACCGAGATATCGTAGTCGTGCGCTATCTTCGAAATGAAGGGCAAAACTGAATCTGGCTAATTTTGGGTCGGAATGACCCAGAATGAAAACAGCCGAAATGGTAATCCTGCGGTGGAAGAAAACGATGTTTCTTATATGCGAAGGTACATGTATGTCTTTGTGTCAACAAAGCTTAAGAAATCTATATGGAAACAAGACTAATTTGTGACTTTCATCGAAAACAAGTTGCACTAGAATGTGTTGCATTCTGCGACTAATGGTCAAACTGCAAGGGACGATTAAACAGCAACCAACACTGATCACTTTAAATATTCGTCAAAAGCGAGTAGAGAAATCCATCATCATCATCATCATCATCATCGTCGTCGTCGTCGTCATCATCATCTACATCATCATTATCATCACCATCTTCATCAGCAACACCATGACCCTAAGCAATGCCACGAAAACGTCTTGCAAATTGTTAACTATAGTGCTACGAATCGTTCGAAAAGCACGCATGCACGCACGCACGCGCGCGCACACACGCACACGCACGCACACGTACATACAAGCACACACGCACGCACACACACACACGCATGCACACGCACGCACAAACACACACACGCAAGCACGCATGCACTCACAAACACAAACACACACACATGCACACGTACGCACACACACACGCACGCACACGCACGGACGCACACACACAGACATGCAAGTACGCACATGCACGCACACACACAAACGCTCGTACACACACGCACATGCACACACACACGCACACACAGACCGCACACACGCACGCACACACACACACGCAAGCACGCACGCACACACACACACACGCACACAAACACACACTCACGCAACACACACGCAAGCGCGCACAAACGCGCAAGCACACACACACACTCACACACGCATGCATGCACTCACACGCACACACACGCACAGATGCACGCATGCACACACACGCAAGCACGCATGCACACGCGCGTGCGCACACACACACGCATGCGCGCAGGCATGCGCACACATTCGGCGCTTGCACGAACGCCCGCCCGCGCCCGCACGCACACACTTGCACGCACACACACACACACTCACTCATACGCGCGCACGCACGCAAGCGCACGCACAAACACATTCGCACACGCGCTCGCACGAACACCCCCCTGCATGCCCGCACGCACACGCACGCACTCACACACACATACTCATGCACACGCATGCATGAACGCACGTACACACACGGACTCACGCACGCACACACATGCGCACACACACACACGCACACACACATGCAAGCATGCACACACACATGCACACTCCTGCACACACACACACTCACGCACGGTTTTTGTGGTGTTCCTCACTTAAGACTCTAAGAATCTTGCGTTCTATTGCAATATTTCGTCCTAGGACATCCACTGCAGAACTGAGCTGGGTGGATGGGTGGATGGATGGACGGAGTTTTATGGTCTATCTGCCTTTGTAGACTTTTTAAGGCCATTAAGAACCAACATCACTAGAATTGTTCCAAGTAAGCCCAATTCAAGTCACGATGCCCCTTTTTTATTCGCCTCTTTCGAATCACGTGGAAAGACGCGGTGGGTCTATTTCCCCGTTCTAGTCCACTACAGACTTCACCTGCCGGTGAAAGAGTCTCTAGCACAGTTCATATCACGTGATGGAACGATTCCGTCCGGAATATTCATAAGGAGAGGCTTGTGGGATAGCACTCTGCTCCCCGACATACCCAATTAGAGTAGTTCTAAGGCTATTTCGCACCAAACTCATACATTACGCTTGTTGAGGCAATAAACAAGCGTTTATTCGATAAAATGTTTGTGTTGAAATGGAAACAAGTTTTGACATATGAATGATTTCTGTAAAAAGTGGAGAACAAAATAGTATAGAACGAACTATTTTTGGCGCAATGCTGTAATGCGAAGGGTCAAGTCTATTACGCATTCATTGCGAACTGCTTACCATTAAGATTTTTCTAGAAAGGTGTCGTAATAGTGTTTGCAGTCCAAAAATAATGCATGGCTGTTATAAAATCAGCAGTAGTAGAGGCGGCCATTTTGAGAAGATGGAGCATTAAGTTTCAACTTTGTTAACAACAGTGTGTCAGTGTCAATGAAACTTTTCTTTGAAACAAGTTTTCGTTTAGACGTTTCATGCTGCGTTGATGTTTTCAAGTCCACGTGATTCTAACAGCAGGGTCCAAATTGGAAACATATGCAGAATACCACTTCTGGTCGTAAACATAATCAAGCCACTTAGACAGCAGTATAGGCATTGAACAGGCCATCAGATGCACATTAAAAGCATAAACATTAACATCTACAATTTTGGGGGGGTTTGGTAATAAAAGAAAAAGGAATATTATGTGGCACAAGATATGAGTCCGTCCGTCCCGGACGAAGGGTGAGGGGGTGGGGGTGGGAGGAGCGAGCTTTACTGCCTGGATGGATGGATGGTGTTTTACGGCCTATCAGCCTTTGTAGGTTATGTAAGGCCATTAAGCACGAAAATCACTAGAACAGTTTAGCGTAAGCGCAAATCAAGTCACGGCGTCCCTATGTATTCGCGTCTTATGAATCGCGTAGTGAGACGCGGTGGGTCTATTCTGACCCCCAACCCTCAGGGGGCAGTCCTAGAGCACCATGGCTATGGGCTGCTGGGGGTCAGTCCTGTCCCGTTGACTGCGCTTGCTGTGACTGTGAAGACCACCGTGGGAATGGCAGCCCAAGCCACAGTGTCCACACAGGAAGTATGCGGCATTGTTGCATGTACTCAGAGACAGTGTAACAGGAAATGACCCTTGAACCGATTGTCAACATTCATGGCCTGCTGCAGTAAAAACTTATCCATCATTTTGTGAAAGTAGTTCTCATGTAGTATTTTCGAACCTCCATTGTCCTCCTAAGCTGCAGAGTGAATTAACAGGTTTTGTGCTGACAAATAAAGAACAAGTAAAAACCCTTAGTATACGATAGCATTTACAAAAATCATGAGATTTTTTAAAGGAATACACTTCAGTGAGAACAAGATATTTCCAAATAATAAAATGTGCACTTTTTAAAAACCTCTCTATCTCTCTCTCTCTTTCACACACCCCACCCTCCACCCCCATCTGAATACCTTTTAATTTTGTGATTAGTAATAGATTCCGGGTACAAGACAAGTGTGTTTTACATCTACTCTCGTCACATTTTGAAGACAAGAGTGATAAATTATGTTAACAATAAATAAAATGAAACGAAATTAATAAAATCAATAAAAGAAGAATAGTACACAAAATGAAATTTAATGAAAAACTGGTGAACTGAAATAGAATAAAATAATTTAAAAGCGATGGAATGAAGAACTAAACCCTCAAATAAAAACCAACACATGCAACTACTCATGAATCAGCTGTTGAAGTAAACTGTTATCCATCACCGCCTTGAACAGGATGTAGAGAGATGAAATCATTGATGTCAGTCCATCACCACGGTGACAGGCTGCATTCCAAGGTGGATGCAGATCACACGGGGAAAGAGCACATGGCCCTTGCCGAATATGTACTTCCTCTACATATTCATAAGCACACATGCACGCACATTAAATGATGCAGATGCACACACACACACACACACACACACACACATTCAGCTATACACACGCACGCACGCACGCACGCACACACACACACACACACACACACACACACACACACACACACACACACACACACAGGTCTGATCATCATCTCTACTCCACAGAGACCACACAAGCAAGTTCCAGATTTGAACGGCTTCCCTAATTAGCCCTCACAGGTGCCCAGTTTTATCTCAAAACAGTTAGGAGTTGCATAAGTAGAGACCATCTTGTCTTGGACAGTACTTTAAGGCTCCTTCCAGCACCAAATACTCCTTCAGACAAGTGCCTCAAAAGGCAATACTTTTCTCTGACCAGTCTGGCTAATCACAGTCAAGTGTAGATGGAAAATACAGCCGTCAAGATGTTGGACTTGATGGATTTCTTCTGATTCGGCAGCTGCCCTCCGACATAGACCCGGATCTCTCCTGAAACAGGAAATGCTTGCTAATTATTTCAGTGCTTGTTGTCATGGCTACACTGATGAAAAATGATCAGGGGTGAAGAGAGCTAGAGGCTGTCATGTAAGAAAGGAAGAAAAGGATGATAAAGATGATGATACTGACAATGTTGGGAGGAGGAGGAGGGGTAGGGGAGGGGGAGAGGGAGAGGGGGAGGGGGAGGAGGGGGAGGAGGAGGAGGAGGAGGAGGAGGAGGAGGAGGAGGAGGAGGAGGAGGAGGAGGAGGAGGAGGAGGAGGAGGAGGAGGAGGAGGAGGAGGAGGAGGAGGAGGAGGAGGAGGAGAAGGAGGAGGAGGAGGAGGAGGAGGAGGAGGAGGAGGAGGGGGAGGGGGAGGAGGGGGAGGAGAAGGAGGAGGAGGAGGAGGAGGAGGAGGAGGAGGAGGAGACAAACAACATGATTAACAAGAAGATAAACAAGAAAAACATGAATAAAAAAACAAGATGAAGAAAAAAACACACAACAGATTTCACTGTTGACTGTGACGATTTATACTCATGGAAATATTACTTCATGAGCAGTAATTAGAAGCCATGACCAGTGGTCATTCTCTGGAAACCCAGTGCTAGACAATTAAAATCTTTATTCTACACCGGGTGGTAAACTCAACACAGACACCCATGTTGTAACAGAAAACACACACTCAGCCATTTTCAAGATGCAGGGGACAAATCTGCCTACAGGGGGATGGGAAGTTCTCACCTGGTTCCACTACAAAGCCCTTGTTGTCCACCCACACGGCCATCTGAGACGCGGTGATGGTGACGTTCACTGTGGCTGTCTGTCCCTTGTCTATGTGGACTCTGTCAAAAGCCACCAGTTGGTAGCGTGGCATGGGGGCGGTGGCATTCAACCACGATATGTACACCTGACTCACCTGCAAAAAGACGAGAGTGCAGTTCTGTGTGCATCATGGGGGAATATGACTGATAATTTGCTGAAAAAAGTGTAAATGACATTTGCATGAAAATGTCATCAGAATAATAAAAGTTGATGTAAATGTCATTGGTTTTCATGTTAACTAACTTCATGAAATATTTTATTTATCTATTTATTTTTAAATCTGCCTAGCTAATTCTACTCATTTTGACTTTTCAATAACTAAAGGATACAGCATGTGTACATTGTAGCTACAGCAGCAACAAATGTAGCTCTACTTAGGACACATCACAGACACCACCACCATTCTCACCTCATCCCCCAGGTAGGGACCCAGATTAGTGACCTTGAAGGTCACTGTGACATTGTTCCCAGCTTTGACCTTGACAGGGTTAAGGTCAAGGCCACTGTAGTTGAAAGTGCTGTATGAGAGTCCATAGCCAAATGGGTAGAGAGGGTCGCCATGGAAATATCGGTACGTCTTGTTCTCCATATTGTAGTCAGTCATGTCTGGCACCTTTGAAAGACAAAAGAAATATCACATAAGTAAATAATGGATAAAACGGGTTGTTTCATTCAAAAAGAATTTCTCATCTCAGAGTACTAGAAGGCAAATAAATACATATTTTCACATTAAAATCAAACAGAAATTGAGTTCAATCTGGGACATCAATTTTTAAGGAGACGGATGCAAACGGTTTTGGGGTAATGAAAAAAAAGGCCAATTGACTTTATAATATACAAGTTCACTGACAAAACCAAAATGTAATAAGGTGTATAGCTATTTCTAGTTACTTACTAGGGAAGGGGGAGAGGGGGAGGGGAGGAAGGATTCACCCAAAAAGAAAATGAAGTTCACTGCCATTCACAGATAAAACAATCTTGGTAAAAAAAAAATACTCCAACATCCATCAAGAGCCATTTATTGCTTAAAGATAATAACTAAAACGAGACATGGTCAAACAAATAAACCCCAAGGAACTCAATCACATGTTTTTCATGCCAAGGAATTGACCAACCAACCTACTAATCCAACTCAACCAATCTAGCATCCCCAGCCCATCCCATCCAATAACCAACCAACCAAGCAGCTACCTCAACCAACCAACCAAGAACAAACATACACACACCCCTCCCCCACCCTCCCTTCCCATCCCCACTCCCCTATACACAATTAGCACACTAAATCCAAGGGAGACAATTGCGATTTACCTGGTCCATGCCGGCGTACCAGGTGTAGGGAAGGCGGCCGGCAGGGTTGTCAGAGGTCGAGGTCAAGGTCATGACACGCAGCAGAGCAGAGCCGGTGGCCTGGGCAGGGAAGTGGCATTGCAAGATGGCCGCCACCTTGTCTGACCTCTCCGCCATGTTGATGTCAATGGGACCTCCAGTGAACACCAGCAGCACCACTGGGCCGCCAGCTGGAGGGAGTTGACAAGGGGAAGATGTGAATCTGGTGTCTAATTCTTGCCTGTCCCAGGTCTCTCAGTGAGCATGGTAGAGACAAGCAGACAATCTTCTTGTCTTGTAAATGGAAAGTCACCTTGTAGAATATTCAGCAGTAAGTGATGGAGTCAACAACAATATGACAACAACATCTCACTTATTAAACAATTTAATTTAAAAAAAAGGTGAACTGGTCAGATGGGGTGATTACCGGACAATCGCCACCCGGACAATCGCTACCCGGACAATCACCACCGGACAATTGCCACCCAGACAATTGCTACCCGCACAATTGCCACCCGGTCAATCGCCACCGAAGACATTTGCCACCCGGACAATAGCCACCAAAAACAATTGCCACCCGGACAATAGCCACCGAGCAACCTAATCGTGATCAGTGAAATTGCAAATGCCATGCAAGTAATGAATGTTAAATCACTTCTGGAGGAAAAAAAAGCGTCAAGGTGCTCAAAATTGATCATGCTGAGTGTGACTGAGAACTTTGGTAACTAGTTGTCAGTGTTCCCACAGCCATCTTGCTGCAAACCTCGCATGCCAACACCCAGACTTGTTCAAACTGATCGAGGCCCTGGTGCGAGAAGCATCACTTTCTCGACTGAATGTCACACATGCTCTCATCGGACATCAACCTCCACCAAAGCGCAAGAAATACAACGACAAAGAGAAGCGTATTGAAACACTGCTTGAGAAATACGACTGAACCAACAAACTGACCTGAGAGTAACTCCTGCCGAAGTGACTTTTAAATATTATTGATATGACTAAATGTATTGTTGCATGTGATGTGATGTGTGTGTGTGCGTGCACGTGCACTGATGCTAAACTTTCAATTTTATATTGATAATTTATTCATTTTATTTGACCTATGTATTTGACTTATGAGGACAATAAACTATCTTGTATCTTGTAATTGACTTGGGTTTGGGTGGGTTTGGGTGGCGAAAGACTCGGGTGGCTATTGTCCGGGTGGCGAAAGACTCGGGTGGCAAATGTCTTCGGTGGCGATTGACCGGGTGGCAATTGGCCGGGTAGCAATTGTCTGGGTGGCAATTGTCCGGTGGCAATTGTCCGGGTAGCGATTGTCCGGGTGGCAATTGTCCGGACACCAGATGGGGTGGTGCAGGTACATGAAGAACAATTACTTAGCCAAGTCATTCATCATATCATACAGCAGCAGCAGCTGCTGCAGCAACACTGATGTTATCCTTGACAAATATTATCCATCCATGGAACCACTGAAGATTGTTATACATAGACATCTACATACTGGTTTTACAGACTTTTTACCCACGTCTGACATTTAAAGCACAAGAAACCCCTGCCCAAGAAATCCACTCATGGAACCATGTATCAAGGAATACTGCATCTGCTTGTCATAATCTGATCAGTGTGAGTGCATCCTCACCCCTAAACACACACCAAAAAAAACCAAAAAAAACCCCAAACTTTACTTAACCCTTTTTCTTCCAAGAGTGAATATAGCCCCAGTCCAAAGGTCTTTGAACTTTGAAAAAATCCAGTTGGCCTGGGAAGAGTGGGGGTAGGCCTGCATATGTGTCTTGGACCTGGGATCGGATGTCTTCTAGGCCCAGAATAGACTGATCTTTGGACACCATGCATTATCTGCTCTTGGAAGGGGAAGGGTTAATGCACACAGCTAAACACCTACCGTGGTCGATGACATCCTGCAGCATCTGTGCCTGGTCTCCAGGAAGAGAGAGACTGGGACGGTCATGGTTTTCTGTCTCTATCGCCTGGCCTGCATGGAAATTAGACAACACCACTAATCAAGGATGACACACCCGCCCTCCTGCTGTTTGCGGCTTGAAGGGTGCTGCATCCAAAGCTGTGTGGATCACAGAGTTATATCACTGAGCAAGGTGCTTCAGTCACATTGCTTTTCCCAGCCCTGGAGTAAAACGGGTACCTGTGAGGGCTGAGCTGGAAAATTGTGAAAGCAGACTTTGGTGTGTTCATTCTCAGTCTGGTTACATGCTCCCCAGGGAGTTGAGATGCTGTTGGAGTGCAGAGTGGTTGCATGCTCCCCAGGGAGTTGAGATGGTGTTGGAGTGCAGCCTGGTTGCATGCTCCCCAGGGAGTTGAGATGGTGTTGGAGTGCAGCCTGGTTACATGCTCCCCAGGGAGTTGAGATGGTGTTGGAGTGCAGCCTGGTTGCATGCTCCCCAGGGAGTTGAGATGCTGTTGGAGTGCAGCCTGGTTACATGCTCCCCAGGGAGTTGAGATGGTGTTGGAGTGCAGCCTGGTTGCATGCTCCCCAGGGAGTTGAGATGGTGTTGGAGTGCAGCCTGGTTGCATGCTCCCCAGGGAGTTGAGATGCTGTTGGAGTGCAGCCTGGTTACATGCTCCCCAGGGAGTTGAGATGGTGTTGGAGTGCAGTCTGGTTGCATGCTCCCCAGGGAGTTGAGATGGTGTTGGAGTGCAGCCTGGTTACATGCTCCCCAGGGAGTTGAGATGGTGTTGGAGTGCAGCCTGGTTGCATGCTCCCCAGGGAGTTGAGATGCTGTTGGAGTGCAGCCTGGTTACATGCTCCCCAGGGAGTTGAGATGCTGTTGGAGTGCAGCCTGGTTGCATGCTCCCCAGGGAGTTGAGATGGTGTTGGAGTGCAGCCTGGTTACATGCTCCCCAGGGAGTTGAGATGGTGTTGGAGTGCAGCCTGGTTGCATGCTCCCCAGGGAGTTAAGATGGTGTTGGAGTGCAGCCTGGCTGCATGCTCCCCAGGGAGATGAGATGGTGTTGGAATGATAAAGACAGTACCCAATGACCAGGGGGTAATTGTATGCAGTTTGAGCACCCATCAATGGCTGGAAAAGTCGTTATGTAAAAATGAGCACCCGTACCTTTACAAACCATTTACAGGAACAATTAAAAAACAAACAGATTATTCTATATTTATTTAAAAGAAGAACAAGAGTACTAGAGAGGCATATAAGCATTTCCTCTGTGAGGATGGTCCATGGTTTTGATATGAACAAATATTTTCCCCAAACCACGTGTTTCCGATCTTGTGTTATGAAATAGGGGCACATGTATCTTGTAGTTTCCTTCATCAAATCTACATGCCCAGCAGTCTTCAAATTCTTTTCAATTTATTTTTAAAATCTTAATCCTTTACAATGAGATAGCCATCCCAGCAAGGTCATGCTGAAAGTACTGCTGAACAGATTAAAACCTCAGGCAGAGAAAATCATTGCTGAAGAGCAGGCAGGTTTCAGACCAGGTAGGAGCACCACCGAACAGATCTTCAATCTGAGAGTCCTGTGTGAGAAACACCTACAACACCAACAAGATCTGTACCATGTCTTTATAGGCTTTAAGAAAGCATTTGACAGAGTCTGGCATGCTGCACTGTGGGCCACAATGAGAAGCTACAACATCAGCTCCAAGATCATCAAAGTCGTTGAACATCTCTATGGCAGAGTAACCAGCGCAGTCCCGTTCAATGGTATCACAGGCGAATGGTTCAGGACAACGGTCGGAGTCAGACAGGGCTGTCTACTCTCTCCCACACTCTTCAACCTCTTCCTCGAAAGGATAATGACTGATGCCCTAGCAGACCACGAAGGATCAATCAGCATCTGTGGCAGAAAGATCACCAACTTACGTTATGCTGATGACATTGATGGATTAGCAGGAAGTGAAGAGGAGCTGACTAGTCTTGTCGAGCACCTGGACAAGACCTCACAGGCATATGGCATGGAGATCAGCGCCTAGAAGACCAAGGTGATGACGAAGAATCCTTGGGGCTTCAAAATGGAAATCAAAGTGAAGGGCCAAAAACTGGAAGCTGTGAACAACTTCAAATACCTGGGATCTATTGTGACTGATGAAGGGTCCAAACCAGAGATACTGTCCAGAATAGCACAAACAACAGCAGCATTGGCAAAGTTGAAGCCAATATGGCGTGACAGAAATATCACTCTCGCGTCAAAGATCAGGCTCATGTGCACGCTGGCCATCTCCGTATTCTTGTATGCATGTGAATCCTGGACACTCACATCTGAAGTACTGAGACGGATACAAGCCCTGGAAATGAGATGCTACCGCAAGATTCTGAACATCTCATATAAAGACCATGTCACGAATGAGGAAGTCAGCAACAGGATCAGGTGAGTAATTGGACAGTACGAAGACCTGCTCTTAATCGTGAAAAGCAGAAAGCTGAAGTGGTATGGTCACGTGTCAAGAGGCAGTGGGCTGGCCAAGACCATCCTGCAAGGTACCGTACCAGGTGGGAGAAGGAGAGGCAGGCAGAGAAAAAGGTGGGAAGACAACATCAAAGAGTCGACAGGCTTGACCTTTGCTGACTCACAGCGAGCTACAGAGGATAGAGATTGATGGAGGAAGATTGTCCGAAAGTCATCAGTGGTGCCTCAACAACCCATCTCAGGGTTTAGAGACTGAACTGAACTGAACTGAACTGATAGTCTAAGTAGAACATCAACCATACAACATCCATGCATTTCATGCATGCTGTGGTTTCCTTACTGAAAAAAGATTAAACAAAACCGAAATTAATTTATGGAATATTTTTACCTTTCCAGAACAGTACCACTTACCTAAGTAGCTGTCCACAATTCATCAGGGCCCGTATCCAGAACGGCGAGTTATTTTAACTCCGATTTATCTCTAAACTCAGACGGTTCCAACTGTGTTTCGCTCTCCCTTGGCTGGAAACTAGTATATATAGCAAAGCGCAACCTAGGATCCTCTGACGAGCGTACCTTATCTAACCGATCAAGATAACCCGGGGTTAGGGGATAAATCGAGTGTTAAAAAGATAAATCGCCGTTCTGGATACGGGCCCAGCTAGTTACCATCCAAACCAAATACCAAATCTGCAACAACCCACCTGTGCCAAGGCAAAGAATAGTGAGGTCAGCTGAGGTGACGGCGTCCTTGACCTCCCAAGGTCGGTAGTCCATGCAGCTCGTGCTAGAGCAGCCGGAGGCGAAGCGGACCTTGCTGCCCAGGGGAGACAACCCCGCCAGCGGCGTTACAATGAACCTGTCATCTACGTCTGCAGAGTAGTCTCCCATGAGCTGCTGTGAGTTGTTAGCCATTGGACCCACGATCTGTGGGGAAAT
This sequence comes from Theodoxus fluviatilis, assembly GCA_034096865.1. NCBI lineage: Eukaryota > Metazoa > Mollusca > Gastropoda > Cycloneritida > Neritidae > Theodoxus > Theodoxus fluviatilis. The sequence goes on along the minus strand of JAWQFJ010023985.1, from coordinate 83,827 downwards.
TGCTTGGAGTTCATTGATAATTGCAACTTGTATGGATAAAAAACGAACATTTGTAGAATTGACTGACATTTTGTAAGAGAGTGAAAGACAGACACAGATAACAAAATGTTGATGTATGAATTAACTGTAATGCAATAAATTATTGTTTGTACATGAAGTTAAATCAGGAGAAAAAGAAAGAGGAAAATCTATTGAAACAGGCTACATCATTTCTGTACGTTTTTTCGATTTTCTAATGTAATGAAATTACTTTGAAGGTTCAACAACAACAAGGACAAAACAACGGCAACAAAATCAATAATTCCATTATCTTAGTATTGCCTTCAGTACCACATATAGCCAGAATTGCTCAAAGCTTCATCTTTGCATTGGAAAGATCAGTGCCAAATTGACATCAGCAAAAAAGCAACTGACACGAAGCACCAAACAACATTTATACAGCCCCAGTTCACCACTGCCACCACTATAAGCACACCCATCCACCCTCTCCCAAGACTCAAGCAATTCCACTTACAGCCAGAGTGTCGACTTTGCCACTGAGCGGCAGCACACCAGAGTTCTTGAGAAGCACCAGTGACTGGACGGCTGCCTGCAGAGATAGAGCCTGGTGGGCGGGGCTCTGGATGATTGACAGGTTGAGGCGGGTGTAGGGGTTGCCCGCAGGGGGATCAAACTCCCCCAGCATCATCCGCGTGGCAAACAATGGTCGCACCAGCTCTCGCAGCTTGCTTTCAGTCACCTGAAGGTGAAGATGACTGCAGTTAAAGACAACATTTAATGCAGTAGTGCTCTCTGTGACAGAAAACTTGGCATTCTTTGAGAGGCATGCTTCCAATACAGAATGGAGCCGGGCTGACATTATGTCCCCTCTGCGAGAGGCAACAGTTTACTGTCAGTTTGGTCATCTATTAAAATCTTGAAATTGAAATGTCCATTAAATTCACTATTTAAATAGCTCAAATTACTCAGTGTGTGTGTGTGTGTGTGTGTGTGTGTGTGTGTGTGTGTGTTTGTGTGTGTGTGTGTGTGTGTGTGTGTGTGATGTGTGTGTGTGTGTGTGTGTGTGTGTGTGTGTGTACATGTTGTGTGCATGTGTGTGTGTATGTGTGTTAATGTGTGTGAGTGTGTGTGTGTACATGTGTAAACACACACATACACACAATCACACACACACACACACAACACAAACATAAACATACACAAAACACACACACATACACAGACACACACACACACTAATACACACACACACTAACACTAATACAAACATACACTAATACACACACACATACAAACACATACACACATACAAACATACACACACACACACACACACACACTAATACACACACACACACTAATACACACACACACACACACACATACATATAAATACACACACACACACACATACACACACACTAATACACACACACACGCACTAATACACACACACACACACACACACACACACACACATACAGACACTCCAACACAGACGACCTACTTCCCCACTCCTGAGGGCATCAGACAGGTGGAGGTACACCTGGTCTGTAACTCCATCAGGACCAAGTTCCAGGTTGAGACCAGCATTGGCTGCAGCAGCTGCAGTCTTGGGGAAGCTGAGGATGTAGAGATGCCAGAGGATGCTAAACTCCAGGGCACCAGCATCACTGACCACGTAGCCCTGGTAGCCCCACTCATCTCGAAGAATGTCTGTCAGAAACTTCTTGTCCAGACAGGCTGGCACTCCGTTGATGCTTGAGTAAAAGAAAAAGGTGTAATTTTGTATAGTGACTTTTGACTCCTGGTGGGGGCTCCAACTGCTTTACACTTTAACCCTAGGTCAGTGGGCTCCTTGGTTAATCTTCTACTGGGACCTGACAACAGGTACAGTAACAGATAGGTAGAATCCATATATTGGGATACCACCATCACAGCTTTCCAATCTGATGCTGGCTCATAGCTTATCAAGGGTTAATCACTCTACACTGGGCCATCACTGCTCTCACAGTCAAGCATCTTGCTAGAGGCTGTGACTTGAGGATCCATGCAACTTTGAACATTATACCAGCAAGCAGCTGCGGACAAGCATTTTAACCCCTGGACTACAGCCCTGACACGTCTGAGGGAGGCAGGTGAAACTGAACAAGAGACAGATCCAAACAGGTCTGATGACAGAGAAGCAAGATCATTTCCTGTTTGAAATTTAGTGAGATTTTAAAATCCGGGCATGCGTGCCAAAACAGTTCAGTAGGAAGCATCTGATTGGCTGAGAGGCCACATCACCAATATCATGTGATAAAGCCAGCTTTTTACATTTTTTAATTTCTTTTTAGATCGATATCCATTCACGACAAATATTTGCAGGAACATTCTTTGGCACATGCATTCTAATTTTCTTTCTTCTTTTTCTCTCCCAAAGGTATAATATTATGTTCTTTTCATTTAATACAAATCTTCACAAACTGATCAAAAAGTGCTAAAATAAGGTGTGTGCAGCTCAGATTTTAAAGTCTCTCTCAAAATTTTGCAGGTAATATGACTGTATTGCTGATGCAAAAGTGGCAGTGGCAGTGGCAGTGGTGATGATGATGATGATGATGATGATGATGATGATGACGACGACGACGATGATTGCTGTTTCCATGGAGATGTTCTACCTGTTGTAGCTACACATGATGCCCTGTGTGCCTCCCTCCACACAGGCCTTGAACTGTGGCAGGAAGGTCATGCGAAGGTCACGCTCTGAGACCTGTGTCAGTGACAGACAGGCACACAGCTGTAAGTTTCCATCAGACAAGGTCCATCATGCATTTTAACAACCAGAGGTTGCATTTGGATATCCTCATCTCTATTTCTATTTTCACCATCATTGCCCCCACTTTTCCTGCACTGTTTCCATCAATGCCACTACCACCTTCACTACCACTGCATTTAAGACCAAACCAAACCTAACCAAGCCAAAAACAACCAAACAAAAACAATTACATATACAAACTCACACCTTTCGACATGCAGATTTCAGTGGGAGGAATACATACCTGTTAAAATGCAACCTCATGATTTTAAGTAAGTTAACTTTTACAAAAGCATTCAAATACTGCAATGAGTGACAAGAGGGCGTTGACTTACAAGTTGTTGATGGAATGCCCTTATTATCATTGGCTGACTACAAAAATTAAGAAACAGTGTAACTCTAAATGTAATATATGGTTGGATGTTCACAAACATTTCTGACAACAGACTGAGTTCCTGTTGCAGCAACAAAGAAAACCAACCTTGGCATCAAAGGCCAGGCGGATGACAGGAAGGTTTTCAGGTCCATTGTAGGCACCGAGGTGTTTGCAGGTGGCAGCTGCAGCGATGTACTGCGGGTCCGGACCATTCACACCACGGATGAAGCCCTGGGCCAGCTTTCCTGTCAGGTAGGGGTCTTCTCCATAGGTCTCCTGCGATCCACAACCCAATGTTTGTCAAACAAATCACTCTCATAAACAGCAAACACCTTTCTGAGAAGTAGGATGTTACGGTTCTGTTAGAGCCCCGCAGGCGGGCCACACTTGTGGACTCGTCCAAGGAGAGGGGTGCAGGAAAGATATTGAAGATGATGGAACACACAAGCTGAGAGGCCACAGCACCGGATTGACTGTGTTTTTTTTACATGGGTAATTTTTTAAAGCATAAACACTCATGAAAAAATGCAGCCAATCAGTTGCTGTGGCCTGTCAGCTTGTGCATTACATCATCTTCACTGTCTTTCCCGCACCCCTCTCCTTGGACGAGTCCACTAGTGTGGCTGTCTTTCCCACACCCCTCTCCTTGGA
>JAWQFJ010023985.1:52500-75000 GCA_034096865.1 Theodoxus fluviatilis | reverse complement strand
ACATGGAAAGTTTGGAAGTGTATGAACCCATGGTGAAAAGAAAGATTTAAACCAGGGCTTTCTACACTTCAAAATAATCCTTGGGATCAAATTTTTTTTAAAGGGGAATCCTGCAGTCTATTTATTACCTACATAACCTGCCACCACATCTATCACAGCATTATCTTATTTAATAATCGATTACATAATTCCTTCTAACAACCACCACCCACACCACCCATTCTCTCTCTCTCTCTCTCTCTCTCTCTCTCTCTCTCTCTCTCTCTCTCTCTCTCTCTCTCTCTCTCTCATCTCTCTCTCCCTCACCGCCAACCCCCCCCCCCTCTCTCTCTCTCTCTCTCTCTCTCTCTCTCTCTCTACTCTCTCTCTCTCGACTCTCTCTCTCTCTCTCTCTCTCTCTCCCTCCCTCACCGCCAACCGCCCCCCCCCCTCTCTCTCTCTCTCTCTCTCTCTCTCTCTCTCTCTCTCTCTCTCTCTCTCTCTTTCTCTCATTCATGCATACACACACACGTGTACATTCGCTAACAATCATGCATATATCCAAGTACACAAGTGCACATGCATACACACATGCACGCGCACTTTAGGCACACGCACACAAACACGCATGCATGCACGCGCATGCACGCACGCACACGCACATGAGCATGTAGATTCTCTAACACAGCTCTCCCGTTGTGCCGACAGCGAGGCATCATAATACATGTATATACCTAATGACAACCTAATCCCATCAACATAAAAAAATGTCAAAGAGCAAAACGACAGCGCTACTGACGTAAACTTACCTGAAAGACGCAGCCAGACCAAGGGCCTGTGGGAAGGAGGTGGCGTTTCCAGCCATGCCATCTCCTCGCAGACACTCCACGTCCCACTGGAATCGCTCAATTCCGAGTCGAGGAATTGCCGGAGCAGGACCTCCGTACTTTCCTCCGCCACCTCTCGCCATTTGCATTACGACCTCCTCCGGTGTCAGCCTTCCCACCAAGTCGTCCACTCTCTCATTTAGGGGCAGTGACGTGTTCCGAAAGGGAAAATATCCCCAAACGAATTCGTTTCCAAGGAGAAGGAAGTAGAGGAGGAGAGATCTCGAGATGTGTGTTGTTGCCGCCATCTTGGTTGTCACATGACAAATACAATGTCACGTGGTTTCTATACATAGAAGAAAAGCACGTGCAGTTGCAGGGGACGTAACCATCACGATCAACCCAAAAATGATCTTTGATCAACCTCATTCTGACACACGGCAGAGACGCAATAATGAATAGAAATCATTCTGGTACACAGCAACGACGTAAGAACAACACTGATTGTTAATTTTCTACACGGAAGTGAGGATTATAGGTTACTAAATAATCTTGGACGGAAGTGAGGGTTTGTTGTGATTAGATATGAAGTTATCACTTGTTGTCACTTTATTAGGCAAAAAAAAGGTGTGGTTAAGGTAACATAGCCAAAAAAATAGGGTAGGTAGGTCGGCAATAACTTTTTTAAATACTTTTTTTCTCTCGTGGAAACCAAATTAAACCTACTCGACTTGGAAATAAGTGTGCGAACAGACAACGGATATTCCCTTTGAACAATTTTGACTTAACTTCTCTTGGAATTAGGTAAAGAAAAGCATTGACTTACCAGTGAAGATATGGCTGATATGAGATTGTCTGCCCTTCTAGTGTCAGTATCATGTGACCAACCATCGGTGCCCCTAACGTGAACCAGATGTAATTGAAATGCATCAGGAACTTGTGCTGCATGTTGATCATCCTCTTCTTCTTCCTCACTCTCGGCTTGCAAAACTTCACATTTGAAATGTATCGCCTTCAGTCCAAACGTGTCCCCGACCTCTCCAACAGTCAAACCCCAAGCCAACTCAAACCCATCCCCATCTGCTTTGCATGCGGTCACATCACCGTAGCCACGAGCGACCACCCCATATTTTTTCATGTTCAATTCGGGATGAATGTTAAGAAAAACTTCCGTCATCGATGCCGTCTCTGGATATGCGGAAATCTGCTTCTTGCCGTCTTGATGGTCACATTTTGAGGTAACAGTCGCCACCAAACGTTCGAGGCACGCCATTTTTGTTTGTTTTCAGAATGAGGCTTGAGGAACGAGGTAAGTTACTTCCCTTTGCGCCCTGCGTCGTCTGTAAAGTTCTACACAGGTTGTTTCCTGAGACTGAACGATCGATCTCTCCCTCAACCCACAACTTTGATATAAAAAAACTTCAACATTTTCAATAAAAAGATGTAGGGTCGGCGCCCCAGAATAGGGTAGGTCGGGTTACCGTAACCACACCATTTGTTTTTGGCCTTAGTCCTATTTTATCCCATTCTAGTTCACTAGAGACTTCGCCTACTGACTCGGGTTCACAGAATGGTTTTACCCATGCCTGTTTCTCCACCTCCAGTAGTGAGCTCCGTCGAGATCGAGTCAAACAGAGTTATCTTTTCCTACTTTCAGCAAAACAATGGCGCGTCGCTTACAAAATCTGTGAAAGACACGACTGTTTTTGGAGCAGAAAGTTTGTTGTTTCTACAATGGTGACCTCCTGCTGTGTGAAGAACTGCCACAATAGGCATGACAGAGAGAAAGATCGACGTTTTTTTGTCGTACCGCATGTTGCAACGCGAAAAGGCAAGGAAATGCTGGATCTCACAACTCAAAGGCGCCGTGAGTGGATCGCTCAACTGAACCTGAAGTCACTCACTTTTGACACTAAGGCAGATCGATTTGTTTGTTCGGATCACTTTGTAAATGGTGAGAATTTGTTATGTTTTGCGTTTTGTAACTTAACAAATACTAGAAAAGACGGAAAGAGAGTATGCAGGACAGATTACAGGGGAGAAAGAAAGGCCAAGATGTCGCAGAGACTAACAACAGTGTTTTGTTCTGTTACCTGATTTGACTTTTTGATACTACAAAACAGCAATATCAATTGCATCAATATTCAATGTTTGTTCAATCTGATTGGACCGGTACAAATCTGGGTCGACGTTTTGTGAATAGGCCTCGTTCGCAGCGACAACTTACAAGTGACCGTGAAATAGGACGGTGTACGATGAGATTTTACCCTGGGAGTAAACAAAATAAGTATATTTCAGACCATTTTTGGTGATACGTCTTACTGAAAATAGTTTGCGCAATGAAAACCTTTATTTTGTGTGTACATGCAAACGTGTATGTGTGTAAATGTGCATGTCTAGAAGCACGGTGGGTGATGGCTTGGGATAGGCAGGCATGATAGGAAGCGAGTACAGCGGCGAGAGCTGTAAATGTATCTTTCTCCCTTCCCTCCCTCTCTAAGGAGACAGTGCTGGCAGTGCAGACAGTGAAGACAGGCAGGCAGGCAGGCAGACAGGCAGGCAGGCAGACAGGCAGGCAGGCAGGCAGGGAGACAGAGAGACAGACAGAGAGGCAGACCTTTTCTCCTTCGCTTCAGCTTTTCGCTCAGCAATACACACATCCACGCATATCTGTGTACCTGAGAGAGAGAGAGAGAGAGAGAGAGAGAGAGAGAGAGAGAGAGAGAGAGAATGAGAGCGAGAGAGAATGAAGACGAGAGAGAGAGAGAATGACGAGAGAGAGAGAGAGAGAGAGAGAGAGAGAGAGAGAGAGAGAGAGAGAGAGCAGCAGGCGTTTACTTCAATCAGATACACTATAATATATAGTATACTATACTATCTCTGCTTCAATAAAAGATATTGCATACTCTCTTTCCGTCTTTTCTAGTAATTGTAAAGTTTCAAAACGCAAAACATAACAAATTCTCACCATTTACAAAGTGATCCGAACAAACAAATCGATCTGCCTTAGTGTCAAAAGTGAGTGACTTCAGGTTCAGTTGAGCGATCCACTCACGGCGCCTTTGAGTTGTGAGATCCAGCATTTCCTTGCCTTTTCGCGTTGCAACATGCGGTACGACAAAAAAACGTCGATCTTTCTCTCTGTCATGCCTATTGTGGCAGTTCTTCACACAGCAGGAGGTCACCATTGTAGAAACAACAAACTTTCTGCTCCAAAAACAGTCGTGTCTTTCACAGATTTTGTAAGCGACGCGCCATTGTTTTGCTGAAAGTAGGAAAAGATCACTCTCTTTGACTCGATCTTGACGGAGCTAATAGCTAACACTGGATGGATGAACGGATGAATGGACGGATGGGTGAAGGGAGGGAGGGAGGGGGGGGGGGGAGGAGGGAGAAATCTATATTTGTATATGGCCTATCACCTATCGTACATTTTGTGAAACCACAAGCAGGTTTTCCACAGACATGTAGGCCTACATGTAGCTGGTGTCAATTGAAAATGAAATATAGACATGTAGGCCTACATGTAGCTGGTGTCAATTGAAAATGAAATATAGACATGTAGGCCTACATGTAGCTGGTGTCAATTGAAAATGAAATATAGACATGTAGGCCTACATGTAGCTGGTGTCAATTGAAAATGAAATATAGACATGTAGGCCTACATGTAGCATTAGTTGACAGTTCCTCCCCAAAGAACGACGTAGTCGTCTAAGGGAAAGGTAACCACGATAAACAAATAGTTTACAGACTAAACTAAACCACCACTCCTTGGGGGGACACACACAAACATCAAGCAATGCCAGAAACGCAATTGAATACAAACCACTGATTCAGGATTTAAAAATAACAATGAATTTATTCAAACACAAACCCTTCCCCGCAGCACAGGTACCGCAAAGGACAGGGTAGGTAGGTGGTAATGGAAAACAAAAGAAAAGAACCCAGAACAAGTCAGGGTAGCGGGAGAGATGGAGTACCTCCGCTTCCTGTACAAAGTTTGGGAAAAGATAAACAACAACAACAACAATCCCAAAAATAAAGAATTGAGAAACAAGTCAAAAATGGTCAACTCATACACTGAATCAATTTCCTAAGTCACCGGTGACTAGGTAGATGTAACAAGTGTACTGGAAAAAACAATCTCCGTTTCTCCACTCTCTCTCAACATTTGGCCAGAAACTGAAATCAAATCAGCAACCAGAACTGGCTTGAAATATACATCCCTTTCTACCACTCGTTCTGAGATGCCCCCTCAGAACGATAAGAATACAGCCGCACAATTGAAGTGAAATAAACACTAGGACACGACAACCGAGTCACTCCTACTTCAATTTGCAAACAGTCTCCAAGCATTCAACAACCCCCCGTTGTTAAATAACAATGCTCTGAAACTTCCCCGAAAAGACCCAATCCAACCACAATCTCCACCTAGAAGATTTTACAGAACTTGCTCCGAATTATTACTATCAGAGTTACTTTGAACCAACCCCTTACAACAACATCCGCTGTCATAGCATGTCAATGAACCCCTGAACCCCTGTTAAACTCCTCCCCCCTTCCCCTCGCTAGTCGTGACGTGTATCCGCCCAAACGCCGGACTAGTGGAAGTAAACAAACCGACTCACTCCGCGTGCAACCCTCTCTCTCACGCGTCGCTCTCCTTCGCTCGCTAGTTCACACGAACTGTCACCCTCCGAGCAGACACAATGTTAACGCAACATGTGAAGAAACAATGAAAAGGTTTTTCTTACCCCCCCTTTTCGGTGTCATGGACTCTCTCTCTCAGTCCCGGAGATTCCACTCCAGATCCGACTTACCCGACACACGCTGTCAGAATTTCGTAAGTAGGAAAGAACACAACAAATCTCGCAGAAATCCCCATGTGACCGTTTACCCCCTCCCACTCTTCAGTCCCTTGAAAGAAGAAGTCCGTCTCTGAATCCAACTCAGATAAATATAAGAAGAAACACAGTTCTCCAGGAGTCACTGGTAAACCACTGTAGAAGGACGCGTATTCAACGCTCCGGTGTCACATCAAAACAGGTAGGCACCCTTAGATTACTCCCCCACCCTGTTACGAGATTCCACTGACTCGCGAGCACCTCGCTCGCTTCACTAAGTCAGTCAAGTTCAGAGAAAAGCTTTACTGAACCTTCGGCAGGCAACCCCAAGTCTCTCCGAGTCAGTGTGATACATATCATCCTACGTAAGAATCAAATTATCTATCACACCTACCCCTGTTGTATGTCTCCACCTACAACCAATGAGCAGCACATCGACACCGCCTCTCGCGAGTGTGCGTGCAGACACCCCTCAACACCCCTCCTGCCTCTATCCAATCTTACCCTAGATTGATAGGCCACTACTTAAGTGGACTTCACACCCAAACCGTTGGTGTGTTTCGTTTAGACTCCTACCAAAGCGCCTATGCTAGTCTCAAACGAAATCGCAGCCACCGTGGCTAACGAGAAAATTGTACTTGCACACTGTAGACCGTCACAGTCGCAGAGGAGACGCCCATGCGTCCCCACACGTCGCTCTCCCAGCCTCGCGCTAGACTCCGTGTCAGCGCAGCGTCGTCGTCGGGAACGACCAGGTGCTCGTAAGACGAGCGGAGTCCACCCGTGCAGACTCGAACGTAGATAGATACGAAAAGGTAGGAACGCCCAGTAGACACTCAGTCAAGCGGTCGAGCACTCAGCATCCGCATAACCAGCAGCAGCGCAACCAGCAATAGCGCTTAGCAGCAGAGTAGCAATAAGTAGCAGCGGAGTAGCCTGCAACATATAACCATATAATCCCCGATAAGAAGCTACTCTTCCCCCCTCTGAATTTACTCGTGCGAGAATTCAACATTTAACGACGCGCCCGGCTCAGACGCCCTTAGTTGAAAAATCCTTACTCGCATTCCCAGGCGAGAGAAATTGAATTAAATATGTCCCATTTTCCTATGGAGTGAATCACGAAACATTCCCCAGTGAAAGTAGGCATCTTTCCCACAGATTTACTTTAACTCCAAGACATAATTCAATCAAACAAACGAATGACCTATTTCCCATCCCGACAATAGTCAATCACCCTACCCACGGCAAAAGAATAAAAATGGCGAAGCGGTTCATTTACCTCACAAATCCCAGGCTGTGGTCTGTCCATAGAACATCGCTCTAGCCATTAGAAGATCCTCCTTCCATTCTCATGTACCTAACCCAGCACGGGTTTGCGCAGAGAAACTTCTCCAAGCAAACTGACTTCGCTCGCAAAGCTGCCCGCGCAGCTTTAACCGTTAGCGGCATAGACCTATGCGCGCCCCATCCTTCCATCCAAGTCGACGGAGTTGAACTGCTTGGAAAGACGCTTTCGAGCTCCGAAGTTGCCTATCCCACGTGATCATTGTCCAACCCGTAATGAGAATTTTCCCGCCTCAAGAACTTGGCCTAATCAGTGTCTTACGAACTTTCGTGGCTAAAGAACCGTGTTGGACTAAGTAAAGCCCCTGTGCGGCATTCTTCACTCCCCCTGATACGACACCCCAACCCCTTTCCGAGTGACGCAATACCCCCCTGTCACTCAAAGTTCTATCGCTATGCGCCAAACAGCCGTTTGAACGCATTTACTGATTAGGTTTCTACGCTGGCAATTCAATCGCACCTCATAACGACATTTAATCACTCTTTTTGTCGCGCATACACGCGACACAGGCTGAGGATGAATGCACCAAAGTTAGCTTTCAATCGGCTGTTTGGCGCATAGCGATAGAACTTTGAGTGACAGGGGGGTATTGCGTCACTCGGAAAGGGGTTGGGGTGTCGTATCAGGGGGAGTGAAGAATGCCGCACAGGGGCTTTACTTAGTCCGACACGGTTCTTTAGCCGCGAAAGTTCGTAAGACACTGATTGGGCCAAGTTCTTGAGGCGGGAAAATTCTCATTACGGGTTGGACAATGATCACGTGGGATAGGCAACTTCGGAGCTCGAAAGCGTCTTTCCCAGCAGTTCAACTCCGTCGACTTGGATGGAAGGATGGGGCGCGCATCGGTCTATGCCGCTAACGGTTAAAGCTGCGCGGGCAGCTTTGCGAGCGAAGTCAGTTCGCTTGGAGAAGTTTCTCTGCGCAAACCCGTGCTGGGTTAGGCACATGAGAATGGAAGGAGGATCTTCTAATGGCTAGAGCGAAGTTCTATGGACAGACCACAGCCTGGGATTTGTGAGGTAAATGAACCGCTTCGCCATTTTTATTCTTTTGCCGTGGGTAGGGTGATTGACTATTGTCTGGATGGGAAATAGGTCATTCGTTTGTTTGATTGAATTATGTCTTGAAGTTAAAGTAAATCTGTGGGAAAGATGCCTACTTTCACTGGGGAATGTTTCGTGATTCACTCCATAGGAAAATGGGACATATTTAATTCAATTTCTCTCGCCTGGGAATGCGAGTAAGGATTTTTCAACTAAGGGCGTCTGAGCCGGGCGCGTCGTTAAATGTTGAATTCTCGCACGAGTAAATTCAGAGGGGCAAAGAGTAGCTTCTTATCGGGGATTATATGGTTATATGTTGCAGGCTACTCCGCTGCTACTTATTGCTACTCTGCTGCTAAGCGCTATTGATGGTTGCGCTGCTGCTGGTTATGCGGATGCTGAGTGCTCGACCGCTTGACTGAGTGTCTACTGGGCGTTCCTACCTTTTCGTATCTATCTACGTTCGAGTCTGCACGGGTGGACTCCGCTCGTCTTACGAGTACCTGGTTGTTCCCGACAACGATGCTGCGCTGACACGGAGTCTAGCGCGAGGCTGGGAGAGCGACGTGTGAGGGCGCATGGGCGTCTCTTCTGCGACTGTGACGGTCTACAGTGAGCAAGTACAATTTTCTCGTTAGCCACGGTGGCTGCGAATTTCGTTTGAGACTAGCATGAGTGCTTTTGGTAGGAGTCTAAACGAAACACACCAACGGTTTGGGTGTGAAGTCCATTTTTAGTAATGGCCTATCAATCCAGGGTAAGATTTGATAGAGGCAGGGGGTGTTGAGGGGGTCTGCACGCACACTCGCGAGAGGCGGTGTCGATGTGCTGCTCATTGGTTGTAGGTGGAGACATACAACAGGGGTAAGGGTGATATATAATTTGATTCTTACGTAGGATGATATGTATCACACTGACTCGGAGAGACTTGGGGTTGCCTGCCGAAGGTTCAGTAAAGCTTTTCTCTGAACTTGACTGACTTAGTGAAGCGAGCGAGGTGCTCGCGAGTCAGTGGAATCTCGTAACAGTGTGGGGGAGTAATCTAAGGGTGCCTACCTGTTTTGATGTGACACCGGGAGCGTTGGATACGCGTCCTTCTACAGTGGTTTACCAGTGACTCCTGGAGAACTGTGTTTCTTCTTATATTTATCTGAGTTGGATTCAGAGACGGACTTCTTCTTTCAAGGGACTGAAGAGTGGGAGGGGGTAAACGGTCACATGGGGATTTATGCGAGATTTGTTGTGTTCTTTCCTACTTACGAAATTCTGACAGCGTGTGTCGGGTAAGTCGGATCTGGAGTGGAATCTCCGGGACTGAGAGAGAGAGTCCATGACACCGAAAAGGGGGGGTAAGAAAAAACCTTTTCATTGTTTCTTCACATGTTGCATTAACATTGTGTCTGCTCGGAGGGTGACAGTTCGAGTGAACTAGCGAGCGAAGGAGAGCGACGCGTGAGAGAGAGGGTTGCACGTGGAGTGAGTCGGTTTGTTTACTTCCACTAGTCCGGAGTTTGGGCGGATACACGTCACGACTAGCGAGGGGAAGGGGGGAGGAGTTTAACAGGGGTTCAGGGGTTCATTGACGTGCTATGACAGCGGATGTTGTTGTAAGGGGTTGGTTCAAAGTAACTCTGATAGTAATAATTCGGAGCAAGTTGTGTAAAATCTTCTAGGTGGAGATTGTGGTTGGATCGGGTCTTTTCGGGGAAGTTTCAGAGCATTGTTATTTAACAACGGGGGGTTGTTGAATGCTTGGAGACTGTTTGCAAATTGAAGTAGGAGTGACTCGGTTGTCGTGTCCTAGTGTTTATTTCACTTCAATTGTGCGGCTGTATTCTTATCGTTCTGAGGGGGCATCTCAGAACGAGTGGTAGAAAGGGATGTATATTTCAAGCCAGTTCTGGTTGCTGATTTAATTTCAGTTTCTGGCCAAATGTTGAGAGAGAGTGGAGAAACGGAGATTGTTTTTTTCCAGTACACTTGTTACATCTACCTAGTCACCGGTGACTTAGGAAATTGATTCAGTGTATGAGTTGACCATTTTTGACTTGTTTCTCATTTCTTCTATTTTTGGGATTGTTGTTGTTGTTGTTTATTTTTCCCAAACTTTGTACAGGAAGCGGAGGTACTCCATCTCTCCCGCTACCCTGACTTGTTCTGGGTTCTTTTCTTTTGTTTTCCATTACCACCTACCTACCCTGTCCCTTGCGGTACCTGTGCTGCAGGGAAGGGTTTGTGTTTGAATAAAGTCATTGTTATTTTTAAATCTGATTCAGTGGTTTGTATTCAATTGCGTTTCTGGCATTGCTTGATGTTTGTGTGTGTCCCCCCAAGGAGTGGTGGTTTAGTTTAGTCTGTAAACTATTTGTTTATCGTGGTTACCTTTCCCTTAGACGACTACGTCGTTCTTTGGGGAGGAACTGTCAACTAATCAAGTCAAGGTAAACAAAAACGCGACAGCCTGGTTGAATGGTGATGGAATTATAAGAATAGTAGCCTGATGAACAGGGGGTAAGAGTGTGCGCTTTGAGCACCCATCCATGAGTGGAAAGTCGCTATATAAAAAGGGACAACTTGACCGTTGCCTTTGGCGTCTGCTCCTTTGTTATTATACAAAACGTGTCAAACATCTTTGGGCCTAATCCGTATGACAGCTGTTGCTAACACTTCATAACATTATGTCCAAAGTCACAATCAGCTGGCAAATGCAGATGAGAAATTACGGGATGAAAAGCCAATGGTAAACATCGCCTAATCATCACACTCGTTGTCACGCACGCATGTGAAACATGTGCTGAGTGACACACACGCGTTTGCCTAAACGCGCATCAATATGCATATACTCGTATGAGCTCCGTCGAGATCGAGTCAAACAGTGTTATCTTTCCTACTTTCAGCAAAACAATGGTGCGTCGCTTACACAATCACTGAAAGACACGACTGTTTTTGGAGCAGAAAGTTTGTTGTTTCTACAATGGTGACCTCTTGCTGTGTGAAGAACTGCCACAATAGGCATGACAGAGAGAAAGATCGACGTTTTTTTGTCGTACCGCGATTTCCAACGCGAAAAGGCAAGGAAATGCTGAATCTCACAACTAAACGTCAAAGGCGCCGTGAGTGGATCGCTCAACTGAACCTGAAGTCACTCACTTTTGACACTAAGGCAGATCGATTTGTTTGTTCGGATCACTTTGTAAATGGTGAGAATTTGTTATGTTTTGCGTTTTGTAACTTAACAAAGACTAGAAAAGACGGAAAGAGAGTATGCAGGATCTTTTATTGAAGCAGAGATAGTATAGTATACTATATATTATAGTGTCTCTGTTTGAAGTAAACGCCTGCTGCTGCTGCTCTCTCTCTCTCTCTCTCTCTCTCTCTCTCTCTCTCGTCTTCATTCTCTCTCTCTCTCTCTCTCGTCTTCATTCTCTCTCTCTCTCGCGCGTCTTCATTCTCTCTCGCGTCTTCATTCTCTCTCTCTCTCTCTCTCTCTCTCTCTCTCTCTCTCTCTCTCTCTCAGGTACACAGATATGCGTGAATGTGTGTATTGCTGAGCTAAAAGCTGAAGCGAAGGAGAAAGGGTCTTTCTGTCTGTCTGTCTGTCTGTCTGTCTGTCTGTCTGTCTGTCTGTCTGTCTGTCTGTCTGTCTGTCTGTCTGTCTGTCTGTCTGTCTGTCTGTCTGTCTGTCTGTCTGTCTGTCTCTCTGTCTCCCTGCCTGCTTGCCTGCCTGCCTGCCTGCCTGCCTGTCTTCACTGTCTGCACTGCCAGCACTGTCTCCATAGAGAGGGAGGGAAGGGAGAAAGATACATAAAAAATTTACAGCTCTCGCCGCTGTACTCGCTCCCTGTCACGCCTGCCTATCCCAAGCCATCACCCACCGTGCTTCTAGACATGCACATTTACACACATACACGTTTACATATTCACACAAAATAAAGGTTGTCATTACGCAAACTATTTTCAGTAAGACGTATCACCAAAAATGGTCTGAAATGAACTTATTTTGTTTACTCCGACTGTAAAATCTCATCGTACACCGTCCTATTACACGGTCACAACAAAACGTCGACCCAGATTTGAACCGGTCCAATCAGATTGAACAAACATTGAATATTGATGCAATTGATATTGCTGTTTTGTAGTATCAAAAAGTCAAATCAGGTAACAGAACAAAACACTGTTGTTAGTCCCTGCGACATCTTGGCCTTTCTTTCCCTCCTGTAAACTGTCCTGCATACTCTTCCGTCTTTTCTAGTCTTTGTTAAGTTACAAAACGCAAAACATAATAAATTCTCACCATTTACAAAGTGATCCTAACAAACAAATCGATCTGCCTTAGTGCCAAAAGTGAGTGACTTCAGGTTCAGTTGAGCGATCCACTCACGGCGCCTTTGACTTTGAGTTGTGAGATCCAGCATTTCCTTGCCTTTTCGCGTTGCAACACGCGCTACGACAAAAAAAAAAAAACGTCGATCTTTCTCTCTGTCATGCCTATTGTGGCAGTTCTTCACACAGCAAGAGGTCACCATTGTAGAAACAACAAGCTTTCTGCTCCAAAAACAGTCGTGTCTTTCACAGATTTTGTAAGCGACGCGCCATTGTTTTGCTGAAAGTAGGAAAAGATAACTCTGTTTGACTCGATCTCGACGGAGCTCATAGGGTTAAGTCAGTGTTTACTTGGTTGCCCTTTCGTCATCGAGCATGCGCACTGAAATTATATAAGTGATATGCAACGAGGTAATATAGGAGGAGCTTATCACTTCAGTGTCCAAAACAATCGATGCAAGGAAATTAACTGCAGATATGATAACCGCCGAGCACCGAACACTATGTTCGCCTTTGTCAGCCTCCAAACATCCGGTTAATAAAGACTCCCCATATCTAACTTACGCGCGCGCGCGCGTGTGTGTGCGTGCATCTGTGTGCGTGCGTGTGTGTGTGCGCGCGCGTGTATGTGTGAGTGTGTGTGTGCGCGCGCGCGCGCGCGTGTGTGTACCGGGTTTATATGTGAATGAGAGAGAGAGAGAGAGAGAGAGAGAGAGACAGACACACAGACACACAGACACACAGACACACAGACACACAGAGACAGGGATGATGATGATGATGATGATGATGATGATGATGATGATGATGATGATGATTGATGATTGATGATGATGATAATGATGATGATGATGATGACCATGGTGACGATAATGACCATGATGATTATGATAATGATGATTTTTACCAATTTGTTGATAGCGAATTTCCGGTAGTTCTTCTTGGGCACTGTGCCTTTCTCGGAATCCTTCCTTGTGAGTGTTGAGATACGATTCACTAGCCATGAGAGCACCTCGACTGGGTTGTCATGGGCTTACAGAAGCTGTAGAGCTAGTATCTCATGGAGGGACGTTAGGTGTTTCAGCCAGAAGGTCAAACATGATCTGGACCAGATGTTTCCCGATCGGCCATTTTCCACTCGGCCATTTTTTAGTGCGCCGTTTTGCTCAGTCCTCGTCTGCCTCATGTACTGTGGTGTCAAGTTGCTGCGGAATTTTTTTTTAAGGTCTCTAGTAGATCCCCAAGCCATTTGGCTGAAGTCATGTACGGGTGGAGTTTGCTCCATTTTCCCCCCAGAAGGTTGTTGTTGTTATGTTCATGTACTTCGTTTTGTTCCAGCAGTCTATTTTATTTACTAGTGTACCCTAGAGCACCAGTGTCAGGCGCAGACTCTGTAGTGTGGATGACCCTCTGTTGCTCTCCATCATTGTTGGGTCAAGTGTGGGTATAACTGGAAGGAACGTTTTCTCCTTCCCCAAGTGTTCTTTGTAGTCTTGAGTTTTCTCGGTCAGCGCTCTAACCACTAGGCCACTGGAAAACCAATAATGATAACAACAACAGTAGTAGTACTGGTGGTTGTGAGTAGTAGTAGCAGTGGAAATGGTGCTGGTGGTGGTAGCGGTGGTGGCGCTGGTGGTGGTGATGATGGTGAGGAGGGGGGAGGAGGGAGAAGGGAGGAGGAGAAAAAGGAGGAGGAAGGAGGAGGAGGAGGAGGAGGAGGAGGAGGAGGAGGAGGAGGAGGAGGAGGAGGAGGAGGAGGAGGAGGAGGAGGAGGAGGAGGAGGAGGAGGAGGAGGAGGATCAACCTGGTTGTCAAAAACTGTCATTTAGAGTGCTTGGATACGAGGTCTTTCTCTCGGAAAAATGCCCGATGTTTGGTATTGCGGAAAGCCCAATCATGTAGCCTTCCGCTGAGCCTATTTCCGGCGCAGAGGATACAAATGAACTAGAGGCAAAAATCTGAACCCAGCGCAAACCAATGAAAATCAGGGAAAGAGACGGCCGTTTCGTTCCTTGCCTCTCATTGGCCAGCTTGTTATGAGGTCAGCGCGTGATCCATTCTAGTAAACTAGAGATTTCGCCTACCGGCAAAAGTATCTCTAGCACAGTTCACATCACGTGATGGAAGGTTTTTGGCCAATTTATGCAAGCGGAGGTCACACGAGAGGCTTGTGGGATAGCCGATGTGCTCCCTGACATACGCCGTTAAAGTAGTTCTAAGACTATTTCGCACAAAACTCTTAACTTACTCTTGTTGAGACAACAAACAAGCGTTTATTTGATACAATAAAATGTTTGTGTTGAAATGGAAACAAGTTTTGACATCTGAATGATTTCTGTAAAAAGTGGAGAGAAAAATAGTATCAGAACGAACTATTTTGGGCGCAAGGCTGTAATGCCAAGGGTCAAGCCTATTACGCATTCATTGCGAACTGTGCCAGAGTCAATACTACTGACTCGGGTTTACAGAATGCGCGTGATCACGGCTGAAGCTGAGCCGAAGCTGAGCGAGGCTGGCCAACGCGACTACGGGAATACCCGTCTGTCAGCGTCGCCAACTTTCAGATTTTACTACTGTTACCCACAAACTTTCAGTGTACACAATAAAATGGCAAAAACAAGCAATTACGGGAGACGAAGGGAAAACTTCCTAGCGATTAAAATTCTGCACACAAACTCGTAAATCATTCACTTACCAAAGACAAACACTGAAAAATGCGTGCGTGAGTCGCTTTGTGGAACGTTGGCTTGATGAACATTGCTGACACTGACAGACACCACAAAACTATCAAAAGGCGCAAAAACGAAGAAATTTATCACTCTCTACGAGGTGTCTCAATCCCTTTCCTACATTCAAACTAGTTGAAGAGCTTGAAACATTTCGTCCAATGCTCGGAGATTTCCGTGAAAAACGAAAGTTGCCGAACAGGTGATTTGGAGTGCTCTTCGTTCAGCCATTGTCTCGAAAAGCGCACGTGGGTTGGCAGTAAAACAGGTTGACAACGTGAAGTGCAGGGAGGAATAATGACGTAATATCTTGGCGGAAGAATGACGCCACTTCTGGCGTCTCTTCTATCAAAGTAGAGTGTAGGGAGGAAGGATGACGTAATATCTTGGCGCGAAGAATGACGCCACTTCTGGCACGGAAGAGTGACGTAATCCTCGGGGCTGCACATGCAGTACATGCTGCACGCAGCAAACGACTTCCGCCCGAAAACATGGATCGGAAAAAAATATGTCAAGCGAGATGATGAAAATTGCGGATTGTGATATGCGTAGCCGAAACAATACCGTTTGCGTAGGAAACAATAGACTTGCGTAGTTGCGTAGTATAGTATGCAAATGCGTAGTTTACTACGCTCAATGCGTAGGCCAAGTGTACACAGGTCTGATTTTAGCGCCTGCTAGAGGTCTCTCAGTGCGGAACTCTCCCGCCGGCATCATCATTAGTTTGACGTCAGGAACTTCGTGATGCGCGATAAAATTTGTCTTTATGATTGTTATTCCCAAACGAGATAATACCAAACGAGATAATAGATAGCCTAAACAATTTAATGAGTTGTTTCTTGGGTGAACTCTGACCTTGCATCAAATTTTATCGGAATTCGTTTCGAACTTTTAAAGTTATTTTGCCGAATAACAACCAACCAACCAACCAACCAACCAACCAACCAACCAACCAACCAACCCCAGCCCAGCCCAGCCCACCCCAGCCCACCAACCCAACCAAATCCCTCCCACCAACCAACCCAACCCATCCCAACCCAACCCATCCCAACCCAACAAACCACCAACCCAACCCATCCTACCCCATCCCACCCCACCCCAACAAGCCACCTACACACCCAACTAAGTAACTAGTTAACGAGCCAAGGATACAATATACCTCCTCGGCAGAGGTAACTATAAGAAATTAACCCAGGGTAAAACTTAACCTATTTGTTGGAGGTAAAGTGATCCCCCAGTGGGCTGGGAGTAAGAATGGATGGATGGATGGATGGATGGATGGATGGATGGATGGATGGATGGATGGATGGATGGATGGATGGATGGATGGATGGATGGATGGATGGATGGATGGAGTTTTACGGTCTACCAGCCTTTGTGGGATATGCAAGGCCATTAAGCACGAAAATCACTGCAACAGTTTAGAGCAAACGCAAAGTCACAGTGTCCCTAGTTATTTGCCTCTTACGAATCGCGTAGGGAGACGCGGTAGGTCAATTCTTACCCCGAATCCACAGGGGGATTTCAGATGGTGGAAAGCGTTTTTTTAATCGGATGATTTGTTGCATTTTATGCCACTGAAATGTGCATCCTTTTGAGTTGATCATCTGGAAGAAAAACAAAAAAATGACAGCTCAGTCAAATAATGGTATTTTTGGTCATTTTTAAAAGCTATCAACAAAGCACTCTCATAAAAATGCATTTAAAAACCTTTTATAAGTTGCAGATCGACTCAAATCTTCGGGTACTGCGAAATAAAAAACAGTCCGCCACAGTGAAGTTTTCAATACAGATCTCAAAATCGACCACCATGACACTTCCCACTAACGTACGCCCCGTGGGTTGGGAGTAAGGATGGTTAGAAACATCGCGTCTCCCTATGTGATACGTTTAACGTAATAACTAGGGAAATCGGGATGTCTGTGCTCTCACTGTAGCCATTTCTAGTGAGATTCGTGATCTATGACCTTGCATCGCCTACAGAGGCTGTTCGGCCAAACATCCCCAACTGTCATCAACCACTAATTGGGCTGTAGCTCGAGGTCGTTTGTGGCTCAATGGGGCTCGGTCATAACTGCTCAGTGGGACTCGGTCATAACTGCTCAATGGGGCTCGGTCATAACTGCTCAGTGGGGCTCGGTCATAACTGCTCAGTGGGGCTAGGTCATAACTGCTCAGTGGGGCTCGGTCATAACTGCTCAGTGGGGCTCGGTCATAACTGCTCAGTGGGGCTCGGTCATAACTGCTCAGTGGGGCTCGGTCATAACTGCTCAGTGGGGCTAGGTCATAACTGCTCAGTGGGGCTCGGTCATAACTGCTCAGTGGAGCTAGGTCATAACTGCTCAGTGGGGCTAGGTCATAACTGCTCAGTGGGGCTCGGTCATAACTGCTCAGTGGGGCTCGGTCATAACTGCTCAGTGGGGCTCGGTCATAACTGCTCAGTGGGGCTAGGTCATAACTGCTCAGTGGGGCTCGGTCATAACTGCTCAGTGGGGCTCGGTCATAACTGCTCAGTGAGGCTCGGTCATAACTGCTCAATGGGGCTCGGTCATAACTGCTCAGTGGGGCTCGGTCATAACTGCTCAGTGGGGCTCGGTCATAACTGCTCAGTGGGGCTAGGTCATAACTGCTCAGTGGGGCTCGGTCATAACTGCTCAGTGGGGCTCGGTCATAACTGCTCAGTGGGGCTAGGTCATAACTGCTCAGTGGGGCTCGGTCATAACTGCTCAGTGGGGCTCGGTCATAACTGCTCAGTGGGGCTAGGTCATAACTGCTCAGTGGGGCTCGGTCATAACTGCTCAGTGGGGCTCGGTCATGACTGCTCAGTGGGGCTAGGTCATAACTGCTCAGTGGGGCTCGGTCATAACTGCTCAGTGGGGCTAGGTCATAACTGCTCAGTGGGGCTCGGTCATGACTGCTCAGTGGGGCTAGGTCATAACTGCTCAGTGGGGCTAGGTCATAACTGCTCAGTGGGGCTCGGTCATAACTGCTCAGTGGGGCTAGGTCATAACTGCTCAGTGGGGCTCGGTCATAACTGCTCAGTGGGGCTAGGCCGTAACTGCTCTGTGGGGCTCGGTCATAACTGCTCAGTGGGGCTAGGTCATAACTGCTCAGTGGGGCTAGGTCATAACTGCTCAATGGGGCTCGGTCATAACTGCTCAGTGGGGCTCGGTCATAACTGCTCAGTGGGGCTAGGTCATAACTGCTCAGTGGGGCTAGGTCATAACTGCTCAGTGGGGCTAGGTCATAACTGCTCAGTGGGGCTAGGTCCAAGTCGCGAAGTCACATCTGCTTATGATCCCAGTCGTTAGGTGATAGAGTGAGTACCGAGCTTGAATAATCGTAGATGCACTAGAGGCGGGCGAGAACACACATCAGATCAGGACCTACGTCGACGATAACTCTTTCATTTATCTATAGAGCAGTACAGGATTTCTGAGACACTTGTTCCGCTTAGCTGTCAGCTGAACTCAGGATTCACTTCATAACACAACGAGACGGGGCACATAGCGTGACGCAACTGTGAGGATGGGAACAAGGATGCAGCAGAGGGTTGTCACTTACGTGCTACATTTTCACAGATGTCACAACTCCATTTATCAAGAAACTGTATAGGTAAAGGTGTGGTTTTGTGTAGCGCTTTATCACCCACGTCTAGGTCCCAACCGCTTTACACGTTACCCCCTGATTACTGGGCAGCTTGATCACTCCTTGAAGGGCAGCTGACGACATGCGCAGTGACAGACAGATGAGGCTCACACAGCCAGGTACCAAATCATATCCACTCCCTGTGGAGTATTCAGACGCGATGCTGGCTCATTGTCTCATACAAGGGGCTAATCGCACTGCAGTGTACCAGTGTTGCCCTCACAGTTGCCCAGTTTACTCCCGGTCAGAGAGAAACAACAATTGTTTATCTTGCCCAAGGATGCAACTCAATGAACTATGCAGCTTCGAACGCACCACCCACCACCCGTGTGGGACTGCAGGTGAAGCGCACTGACTATCTAGCCTCGGAGGTTTTCTGTCTTTACCACTCTTCTAATGAGGTGAAATCAGTGACTCCTCATACTGACAAATGGAAGACGAAAACATCTGGTGAAAATTTTATTTCAATTGAGCCAGATCACGACTTCCTGCTTTTAGATTCACGTCTTGGTGTACAAAATATAAGTACAAATGCGCTACACAATGAAGAAGATCCTGCATGAACTCAAAACAGTACAAACCAAGCGCCATGCTTATAGTCTTACTTTTTTATACAGCCATTAGTCCTATTTCCAATGTACCTCTGTGGAAGTTTACAAAGATAGGATCCGGAATTTCAATTAATGGAGATGCTTTGATTGTTCAACAATTTTGGTTAAGATTAATTAGTTACTTAAAATTGAAATTACATTCTTCCAAAATCAGCAGGAGTCTGACATTGATGTAAAGTTATATATACAAAGGAGGATTCATTGCACAAGGGCACCTGTTGCAATCTGACCCTCACTAAATATACAGGTCACGCAGAAGGTGCCATTCCGAGATGGCAATATCACAATAAAATTAATGGCAGTGATGGCAGGTACACGTAGTCAGATTTTCAGAATGGATATTCAGAATGCGTAATATCATATTGCATGCGTTAAAGAAGCTGGAAGGACTTAGTGTTATGTATACAAAGATGTAACGTACAGAACGTCCAAATGTACAGATTAACTACAATATCCAACAATTCAGAGTAGATATCCGGTTCTTACGGATAAGGTTTTAATGAATGATCTACACATTGACAAGGCATATAAAGAACATGCAAAGTTAGAAACAAAACGGAGGAAAATATTCACATGTTAAGGCACTGGTGGTGAACTGCATAGTCATCTTCGAAGACCGGAGTGTTCTCACGCGAGTTACGAAACTAAAAATGGAAGACTCTTCCTTGATGAGATCACCCATGAAATTCCACAAGCTAAAAAAATCAAAAGAAAAGACTCTTATCAACATTCCCACCCACCCATCCCAAAACACACACAAAAAAATCCCCTGTGGCAGTGTCTCTGAGTGTCTCCCTCCCCTTCCACGAATAAATCCTAGATCGGGCCCCGTCTTCTACTTGTACTGGAAGTTGAAGGGTGGTCTAGTGGTGCTCTCCTTGGTACACACTTGGCACCGGCTGACCCTGCGTCTCAGATCTCCTGCCTTGAGAGTCTCTGCCAAGGGCGCTGAGAACTGGTTCTGGCGCTCCAGCGTGGCCAGCCAGAAGCTGAGCGAGGAGGAGTAGTAGTTGCATGTCCCCTTGCCGTGGCATTCGATGAAGGGCGCGGAGCGGAAGTCCTCCAGACAGGAGCCTGGGGAGTCCAAGCTCTGCCCAGAACCGGCAGCGCCGTTGCCGGTGTTCTGGTGAGAGAGAAAAACAAGTGTTCCATTGACAGCGTTTGCATCTCTCTCTCTCTCTCTCTCTCTCTCTCTCTCTCTCTCTCTGCTCGCGCGAGAGAGGTGAGACTGTATGACTTATGTATGCCAGTGGCCCGTCACAAGGGTACATACATGATGACATTTGGCAAACGTAGCACGAAATGGTCAACTGAATTACGTATTGATAAGAATGAGAGAGAGAGAGCAAGAGAGAGAGAGAGAGAGAGAGAGAGAGAGAGAGAGAGAGTAAAATAATCAAGTAGTAAATAACGAACACTTTTTAAATATTATAGTTACGGACTACTGTGAGCATTCTTGCACATACCCATGAGAGTTTCTTTTGCCACTTCTCTGTTCTTAAAATCTATTCCTTTGGAAAAACGTTATGAGAATTCCATGTACCGAGTGAAATTCATTTATTGTGAAAATACCACAGCAAAGCCATAACGACAGTCTGTGCGGCAAAGCCTTGCCTTTTGAGGCAACGTCTAAGTGGATGTGTATCCTATCAAAGGACAGTCGACTCATTAAGTGGGGGTGGTTGGTGTGTGTGTGTGTGTGTGTGTGTGTGTGTGTGTGTGTGTGTGTGTGTGTGTGTGTGTGTGTGTGTGTGTGTGTGTGTTTTGGCGTTTAATACCTGAATGGTTTTTGTAAGGGTGGGTGGGTGTCTGTGTTTTAATTACACTTAGAAATGTAAATAGTATACTGTCATATATACTATTATGTAAATAATATATAATTGCCCTATATGTGACCCCTATTAAACCGGCCTGTTTTGAAGCAACACAAATTCTCATTCAAAGAGAAATAAAATGTGTTGTATTGTGCTGTATTGCATTGTATTGCGTTGTATTGTATTGTATTGCATTGCATTGTATTGCATTGTATTGCATTGTATTGCATTGCATTATATTACACTACATTGCATTGCATTGTATTGCATTGCATTGTATTACACTACATTGCATTGCATTGTATTGTATTGCATTGTACTGCAATTGCATTGTATTGTATGGTATAACTCACCAGGATGAAGCTGTAGCCAATCCACAGGGAGCGCCATCCTCGAGGGCATTCTGGGATGACCATGGTCTGACTGTGCATGGCGATCACCTGAAAGGACAGCAGCATGAATCACCTCCAGCAACCGATGGAAAGCGGCAGTCAGGTTACCCCAAGCAGGGACTGAGCCACGCCACCTGCTGGCCTTGCAGCACTGCCAGGAGGCAGGGACTGAGCCACGCCACCTGCTGGCCTTGCAGCACTGCCAGGAGGCAGGGACTGAGCCACGCCACCTGCTGGCCTTGCAGCCCTGCCAGGAGGCAGGGACTGAGCCACGCCACCTGCTGGCCTTGCAGCACTGCCAGGAGGCAGGGACTGAGCCACGCCACCTGCTGGCCTTGCAGCACTGCCAGGAGGCAGGGACTGAGCCACGCCACCTGCTGGCCTTGCAGCACTGCCAGGAGGCAGGGACTGAGCCACGCCACCTGCTGGCCTTGCAGCACTGCCAGGAGGCAGGGACTGAGCCACGCCACCTGCTGGCCTTGCAGCACTGGCAAGAGGTCCAGCCACTGCGCTAAACCGCGAACTTCAGACAGATGTGTTCATCAGCGCAGCTGGTTCTTCGCTTTTTGTCCAGCAATTGTGCCATCGTGAGGGTCGATGTCTCAATAGAAAGGAAAATCGACAAATCATGGGTGTAGCAAAAAAGCAATAGCAGCATGAGAGTAAATTTGCCTTGTGACCAAACCATTTGGCTGTGGAATCTAGATCGTGTCCCACATGTTCCCTTTTCATTTGATCTCACACGTCGCACCCTATTGAACGCCGCCTTTGAAGAAAAACGCTTGCTACTTCGTAGCTGTAATTTCAACAAACAGCATCATATTGAGACCAAATGAACCGTCTGATTATAAAAATTGCGAAATCTCATAATTCTTGCTTGCTTGCTTCTTGCTCGCTCGCTCGTTTGCTCGCTTACACAATTAAGCACGCGCGTGCGCACACACA
>JAWQFJ010023985.1:37500-47500 GCA_034096865.1 Theodoxus fluviatilis | reverse complement strand
CTCTCCCCAATAAGTAACACCAGACTTTTAAAGAACGGGTTGTGGTCTGTGCAGAGGAACTTATTTCGTTAAAATAATCGCATCTTGGAAAGTTGTTAGTTATTTGCAAGGAATGCCGGTGGTTGTACAGTCAGTATGTGCAGAGCTCGCTTATATCTAGGGGCAGGCCTATCAGAATCTGCCCGTGGCGCTACTCACCTGCCATGCCCTTCACACCGGGCAGACCCTCCAAACCAGGGAGTCCTGGAAGCCCACGATCGCCAATCTTCAGCGGTGACGGTTGTGAAGGACCCCGGGGTCCCTTCAGACCTGCAGCACAAGTCCCAGCCCAGGCGTCACCTTCCTGAAGCTAGCTCATGCCACTGTATACATCCATAACTAGCTTTGAAGGGAGTAAAGAATAATGGCCGTCCTAGATATTTCCTATTTTACACTTTTATGTATGACATCATCATCATCATCAACATCATCATTATCATCATCATCATCATCATCATCATCATCATCACCATCATCATCGTCATCTTTGCCGTCATTGTTGTCGTTATCATCATTGCCAAAGTAAAGCCTGTAGCACCTTTGAAGACTGAATGAGAAAGTAGGCAGGGCAAGGCTTACCATCACATGACTTACACCAGTGTAGGTACACGTTCTTACCATTCGTGTCTTACGAAAACGTTGTTGTCCAAAAATGTGCGCTTTCTATTCATCTCGCATCCCATCGACATTGCCTCCACTTGAACTTGTCTCCGTTTTAATAAGGCCAAGAACTTTAGCTCGCGGTGTGCGTTAGATGAAATACGACGGTCGTGGGGCAATCCTCTGTGGAATTGGACTGACCTTGAGGACCAGGCTGCCCCTTGGGTCCCTCGCGTCCCACGAAGCCTGAGTCTCCCCGCTCGCCCTTCAGGCCAGGAAGTCCCGGCAGACCGCTGTCGCCATCCATGCCCGGCACTCCACGCAGTCCAGGGTCACCCTGCCAAATGCCAAAGGGTTAACAAACGTAGCCTGCGATTCATTGTATGCATTTCATTTCATTATATTCTTCTTGACAAGGGTGTCAAACCGAACACGCATCGTTCGTCTTTCTGTAACAACTAAAAACAAACGAAAAACAAAAACATCCCTTCCTGGTCATCTCCTCACCTTTGTCTCTTTTTTCACAATGTACTTTCTCTCAGTACATTCTCCTCTCCCCCTTCCCCCTCCCCCCCCCTTCTCCCTCCCTCCCCCCCCCTTCTCTCTCTCTCTCTCTCTCTCTCTCTCTCTCTCTTTCTCTCTCTCTTTCTCTCTCTCTCATTCATTTCTGTTCTCACCATTTCATTTCTTCTTATGAAGAATGTCAATAAGTTTTAATTTGCAGAATTAACAAAAGCAATAGTGCATGTGGTTAGAACTGCTCGAAATCTCCCTCATCAGCCAATGCCTCAGGCTGCTAGCGATTTACTCCACCCAGGAGTGGTTTTCGGCAGCTGCAGAAGCCACCAGAGCACAATGGAAATAATGATGTGAGCAAATTCAACATAGATTGCAGGTGTGTCTTTTTGCTTGTCTTGCAGGCCCATCGTGACCCAAGGATGACCTCTTCATCGTTCTTCGTTTCTTCAGCACTATTTCTAGTGTCTCGTGCAGTGCTTCTCTGATGTTGTCAGGAACAGCGTTGATGATGTGCTGCAGAATGTCAAGCATGGCGAAACAGCCGCTTACATCTGCCACTCCCCCCAAAAAACCTGTTGATGCTTCAGGGTCTTTTCGGGTTCCAACATTAATTTTGTCATGTTGACTCATCTGGCTTGCGCTTTTGCGAGTTTTCTGGATATGATGGCATCCCAACGATCTTCAGTCAGTCACATGACGACCATAGCAAATAGCATGCACTGCATATGAGGGTGAAGGTATGATATTACCAAGGAGTACTCTGATATAGTACTCCTTGGATATTACATATAGTGACATTACATGCGCAAGGTAGGGAGAAAGAAAGAGGAAGAGAGAGAGAAGAGAAAGAAAGAAAAAGATAGAATGACAGACACACAGACAGACAGACAGACAGACAGACAGACAGACAGACAGACAGACAGACAGACAGGCAGGCAGACAGACAGTCAGACAGACAGACGGACGGATGGACGGACGGACGGACGGACGGACAGACAGACAGACACACAGACACACACACACACACACAGACAGACACACAGATAGACAGACAGACAGACATAAATAACAGACAAGAGAAAAAGGGAAGACAACTCACGTCCTCGCCACGGATGCCCTCGAGGCCGGGGCGCCCGTCAAGACCAGGGGGTCCAGGATATCCGGAATTTCCCAGCATGCCCTTATCGCCTGGGAAGCCTGGCCGTCCGTCCCTGCCTTTCAGCCCCGGCAGCCCTGCGCGACCACACTCGTGATGTAGACATGACTTCAGACTCGTGATGTAGACATGACTTCAGACTCGTGATGTAGACATAACTTCAGACTCGTGATGTAGACATAACTTCAGACTCGTGAAGAACCGAGATGAATACATGAATTTATACTCGTGATGTAGACATAACTTCAGACTAGTATTAAGACCCGAGATGTAGACATAACTTCAGACTCGTGAAGACCCGAGATGAATACATGAATTTATACTCGTGATGTAGACATAACTTCTGACTAGTGAAGACCCGAGATGTAGACATGCCTTCAGACTCGTGATGTAGACATGACTTCAGACTAGTGATGTAGACAAGATTTAATTCTTCCACAACCCTGCACGACCATACCTTCAATGTAGAAATGACTTCAGACTCCATATGTAAGAAATGACTTCATGCTTCCACAACCCTGCACGACCAGACTCGAGATGTAAGAAATCACGCTCTGTTTTGAACATAGTGTTTGTAGATATGTCGGTTTATTAATTTGAATATAAACATTATCATCTATACTTTATTGCGCAAATTAAACACTGCAAAGCCATGTTTCTTCTTCTCTTGTCTACTAATGCAATTATGCAAGACTTGTTTCAAGTGTGTTATTAATAACTTGAAATTGTATTCCATCAAGGACAAGGCTCACATTTTGGGCTGTGTATAATTATGATTAATGAATCGTGATATGGTCATACACCATTCATGGCTGAACTGAACAGAATTCAATTGAACTTAATTCAATTTATTTACCAAGAGTAATAAATCAAGTAGAGATGCTTATGTTACATTCAGCTCGTGTACACACACATTCACTCCTCACCAGAAATGCGAACATATTTAGACATGTGAAAGTTGAGAAACAGAAGCAATAACACATTCACATTACACACAGTAAACGGTTTGATTAAATTAACTGGGAGGTGGGGGGAACCTTTCAATCGTCCTGATAAAATTGGACAAAACGTGCTTAAGAAACCAACATATTATAACATTTTATTCACATTATCAAACACACAAAGAACTATCCAAATTAAGTAAAAGAAACAAATTAAGGGTTAAAAAAAACACTTAACCTCACGTTCGAATTCTTTCCTCATCTCGTCCTTTGTGGGTCAAGATCCAGAGTGCATTGTTTAGGCGTCTCACAGAGCACGCCACTAAAGGTTTACTGCGTCATGCAGTTCTGCTTATGATGGATGAAAAGAATACATGAACGATGTAAGATAAGATGACTGCTAATCTCCCGCAGTTGTCGATACAATCGAGACACACTGTCGGTTCAACTATAGCACGTCTTCGTCTTAACAAATGACCCAAGAACTTAGCAACGCCAAAAAAACTGTTTAAACAACGCCCAAAATGGGTGTGAAGAGTCTGCTAAAATATCAGAGATAAATCCATCAATAGGACAAACTAGGTTTGAGGGATTGTTTTCACTCGAGCACTCGGGCAGAAGAAAGACCATGCTGAGAACGGAGGCCCGCCACAGACGAAAATCTGCTCACCTTGCTGGCCTGGAAGGCCGTTGGAGCCGAAGTCACCCTTTCTGCCCATGAAGCTCTGGCCTGGCTCTCCAGGGATGCCCTTGAGGCCAGCAATGCCAGGTAGACCGGGGTTTCCAGGGCGTCCTGGTTCTCCTGGAATCCCGCCACGTCCTGGCAATCCAGGCTCTCCAGGAATAGCTCGGGGTCCTGAAAAAAACATGGACAGTTTGAATTGACCCGAATGCCCGGGTTTGGCGGTCGGTTTGTTGCTTTGCGTGGGTTGAGCTTTGGATCTTCCATGTGGCTTGAGCGCGTAAATTGATCTGAATGATCTGATCTTGTCCCTTGGTCCTGGGGCTGCGTTTGTAATCACCCCATGAACAGCTCAGCTTCCCAGGGCGCATACAGGCTGCAGATGAACTTATTACGGTAATTTTCCAGCTCAGCCCTCACGGGTACCCAGATTTCCTCTGAGTGGTAAGCAGCAGTGTGAGTAAAGCACCTTGCTCGGGGATGCAACTCTTGGATCCAAGTCACCTCCGACACTGCATCCAACAGCAGCAGGCAAGTGCAGGTCAAACGCTGTTACCACCTGGCCTCACAGGTTCACTTACCGTCGCGTCCTGGTTGTCCAGGGGGACCCCGCTCCCCTTTGGGTCCGGGTTCACCTGCAAAGACAGACACACCAGTCAGCTCCTGTCTCATCCTTGAACATGCGCAGATCACGCAGTGCTGCTGCATTCATGTACTGCAGCTTGACTAAAGTTGAGCAACCAGACATCAGTGGTCATACATGTACCCGCTGTAACACTTTGACTCTCTTGCCCAGGTACACGCTCAGCTTTCCCTCCGAGTTACATAGCGATACCCATTCGAAACCAAATATTACTCATTTTACACTCCGATAGTTTTATCGATAAAATTTCATACCAGCGCATTTCATTTCAATCTTGTGTATCTACCTAGTTTTTAATGTGTGCGTGACAATTTGTGTAAGCTTTTCAGGCTTTATGTTTGTGTAAATATGTATACCTATTTACGCCATTTCCTGTTACACTTGGAACCAAACAGAGGCAGTCTTTCATGGGTCGCAAGGTATATACGTGTTCATTTTAGCATCGTGACGAAAGAGACTCGTGATTTCTAACTGTAGTTTTATCTCACTGAAGTTATATGGAGGAATTCGTGCAACTAGTGTTTACATCATTTCGGTAGCATACTGGCCTCTAAAAAGATTCCCTCCCTCAAAATAAATATTGCATTGAGCCCTCTATTAAATATGACACCGTTTCTTCCCAACTCTTAGAATTTTGTTCAGTGAGAAGTGAGTGAGTGAGTGAGTGAGTGAGTGAGTGAGTGAGTGAGTGAGTGAGTGAGTGAGTGAGTGAGTGAGTGAGTGAGTGAGTGAGTGAGTGAGTGAGTGAGTGAGTGAGTGAGTGAGTGAGTGAGTGAGTGAGTGAGTGAGTGAGTGAGTGAGTGAGTGAGTGAGTGAGTGAGTGAGTGAGTGAGTGAGTGAGTGAGAGTGAGAGAGTGAGTGAGTGAGTGAGTGAGTGAGTGAGTGAGTGAGTGAGTGAGTGAGTGAGTGAGTGAGTGAGTGAGTGAGTGAGTGAGTGAGTGAGTGAGTGAGTGAGTGCATGTCTGTGCGTGCACGCATGTCTGTGTGTGCATGCACATGTGCATACGATTGCGTAGTTGTGCATATGTGTATGCGTGTTTGTATGTTATATATGTGCATAAATGCGAATGCCTCCGTCCTTCTATTTCAGACACTGCCTGTCTGACCCACAGTGGAAAAGAATCGTTGCAACACAGCCTTTTCTTCTTAGCAACACTAAGACTTGATGCAAAAATGCAATTCCATTTTTAAAAACTAGCTGTGAAATCATCCAGCTGTACTCCTCCTTTCACCACTGTGCAGCATCTGCACCGACAAACCTACTTCCCACTACCCACGCGCTCTTGAAACAATTGGTAGGTTGGATTCGGGGTAGGTATGGGAGGAGAGTAAGGTGTGCCTGTGTGCCAGTGTGCCTGTGTGCCTGTGCAAGAGGGTGTGGGTGTGGGTGGGGGTGGGGAGAACACTCACCCTCAATACCGATCTCTCCAGGTCGTCCCTCTCTGCCGGGCAGCCCGTCGTTGCCACCCATGCCCTTCAGCCCAGGCAGTCCGGGTAGCCCTTCATCTCCAGGACCCCCTCTGAATCCAGGCTGGCCACTGGGCCCATTTCTGCCGGGCTCTCCCTTCAGCCCGTCAGGCCCTCCTCTTCCCGGCAACCCTGGGAGTCCATCAGTTCCTCTCATTCCCTTCAGCCCAGAAAGGCCTGGCCTACCAGGTAGCCCGTCCCCTCCAGGCCTGCCCGCCAATCCAGCCTGTCCCGGCCCTCCGTCATTGCCCTGGGGGTAGAGAGTGCAGATTCATGAGAGAGAGAGAGACAGAGAAGAGGGGGGGGAGGGGGAGAGAGAGAAGAGAGAGAGAGAGAGAGAGAGAGAGAGAGAGAGAGAGAGAGAGAGAGAGAGAGAGCAAGGTAAGTTGCGGGAAACTTCTGCAGAGTGGCCATGGCTGTGTGCTTCACGTCTGGTTTGGGCCTTATTTACAACGAAGGTTAAAAAGGAGTGTTTCGTGTGATTAATACGTTGGTCTCAAGTTATCACTACCCATTGTCCCGTTTAAAAAACAAGTGGAATACGACATAATTCTAAATCATCAAAAATGTAGAAGATTATTCTGCTCTAATAACCAGTAACACCATGGATAACCTAATTCGGTAATCTCATCGCAAGCACAGTCAGCTTACTGTTGCTTTCCACCACAGCCATACACCACTCGACAAGCAGCTGTATTGCTGTGAGGGCTAAAATAAGCAGCCCTGTCCTTGCATTCAGTGCTGTCGTCTTCCAGCTCATTGTTTCCATCTTCGTCGTCAAGGAATGACCACAGCAATGGCGACATCCTTCGGTTTATCTTCCTCCTCCTCCCTTCCTTCTATATTTCTCCTCCCCTTCCTTTTGTTGTAGTCCTCCTCCTCCTCCTCCTCCTTCTCCTCCTCCTCCTCCTCCTCTGTCTCCTGTTGCTGCTGCTCCTCCCCCCCCCCCTTCCTCTCTCTTCTTTCTCCTTCTTCTCCTCTCCTCCTTCCTCTCTCCTCCTCCCCCACTTCTCCTCCTCCTCTCCTTGTCCCCCTCTCCTCCTCCCCCTCTCCTCCTCCCCCTCTCCTCCTTCTCTCCTCAATCTTTTTCATTCTGCCACCATTGCCATGGTTCTTCGAGGGCCAAGGCTTACAGGTCTGCCTGGCTCTCCGGGACGTCCGGGTCTTCCAGACTCTCCAGCACTTCCCTTGGGTCCTTCCCTGCCCGGCACCCCCTCTTCTCCAGGGAAGCCTGGCTCCCCATTCATGCCCCGCAGTCCGTCCAACCCTAAAAATGTCAGAATCACGACATGAAGACAAAAAACTCTTGGAAGAGCAAGACAGTCGAAAGTCATCTTAAGAAGACCCCATGTCATCATCAAGTGATCCGGCCCTGACTGCTGAAACTCTCCAAGGAGAGGGGCCACACATGGTCAAGAGACAGAGTGTTCAAGGCTGAATCTGGCCACTCACTGTGTCATGGTTACTGTCTTGATGGGTGTCTCTGGCCACTCACTGTGTCATGGTTACTGTCTTGATGGGTGTCTCTGGCCACTCACTGTGTCATGGTTACTGTCTTGATGGGTGTCTCTGGCCACTCACTGTGTCATGGTTACTGTCGTGATGGCTGTCTCTGGCCACTCACTGTGCCATGGTTACCGTCTTAATGAGTGGAGCTGGCCACTTAATGTGTCATGGTTACTGTCTTAATGGGTGTCTCTGGCCACTCACTGTGTCATGGTTACCGTCTTAATGGGTGTCTCTGGCCACTCACTGTGTCATGGTTACTGTCTTGATGGGTGTCTCTGGCCACTCACGGTGTCATGGTTACTGTCGTGATGTCTGTCTCTGGCCACTCACTGTGTCATGGTTACTGTCTTAATGGGTGTCTCTGGCCACTCCCTGTGTCATGGTTACTGTCGTGATGGCTGTCTCTGGCCACTCACTGTGTCATGGTTACTGTCTTGATGGGTGTCTCTGGCCACTCACTGTGTCATGGTTACTGTCTTGATGGGTGTCTCTGGCCACTCACTGTGTCATGGTTACTGTCTTGATGGGTGTCTCTGGCCACTCACTGTGTCATGGTTACTGTCGTGATGGCTGTCTCTGGCCACTCACTGTGCCATGGTTACCGTCTTAATGAGTGGAGCTGGCCACTTAATGTGTCATGGTTACTGTCTTAATGGGTGTCTCTGGCCACTCACTGTGTCATGGTTACCGTCTTAATGGGTGTCTCTGGCCACTCACTGTGTCATGGTTACTGTCTTGATGGGTGTCTCTGGCCACTCACGGTGTCATGGTTACTGTCGTGATGTCTGTCTCTGGCCACTCACTGTGTCATGGTTACTGTCTTAATGGGTGTCTCTGGCCACTCCCTGTGTCATGGTTACTGTCGTGATGGCTGTCTCTGGCCACTCACTGTGTCATGGTTACTGTCTTGATGGGTGTCGCTGGCCACTCACTGTCATGGTTACTGTCTTGATGGGTGTCTCTGGCCACTCACTGTGACATGGTTACTGTCTTAATGGGTGTCTCTGGCCACTCACTGTGTCATGGTTACCGTCTTAAGGAGTGGAGCTGGCCACTTAATGTGTCATGGTTACTGTCTTAATGGGTGTCTCTGGCCACTCACTGTGTCATGGTTACCGTCTTAATGGGTGTCACTGGCCACTCACCGTGTCATGGTTACTGTCTTGATGGGTGTCTCTGGCCACTCCCTGTGTCATGGTTACTGTCTTAATGGGTGTCTCTGGCCACTCACTGTGTCATGGTTACCGTCTTAATGAGTGGAGCTGGCCACTCACTGTGTCATGGTTACTGTCTTAATGGCTGCCTCTGGCCACTCACTGTGACATGGTTACTGTCTTAATGGGTGTCTCTGGCCACTCACTGTGTCATGGTTACTGTCTTAATGGCTGCCTCTGGCCACTCACTGTGTCATGGTTACTGTCTTAATGGGTGTCTCTCGCCACTCACTGTGTCATGGTTACTGTCGTGATGGGTGTCTCTGGCCACTCACTGTGTCATGGTTACTGTCGTGATGGGTGTCTCTGGCCACTCACTATGTCATGGTTACTATCGTGCAAAGCAGTGCCATGATAATGAAATGGGTCTCCCTACAGAAGGAAGAAATTCTTACATGGAGTGGCATCTGAGAGGGCATGACAAATTCAGCAGAGAGAATCAAATAGGTCTGTACTAGATATCAATGGCGAATAAAAATTAGGAAAGTGCACTAAAGAGAATCGCATATGGCAGCTGCTGCTAGACGCCCCCCCCCCCCCCCCCCTCATCAGCTGGAACCCGTGGTCATGGAGCTTTTGGGGCGTTCCTCCAGTGGCCCCACCACGCCTGGCACCAAAGAGGTCAATGTACCACGCTAAAAGTTACTCATAAAGAGTCGACAAGGGCAGAGTCAGGGTCAGCTTCTTTGATTGTAGAACTCACCTATCTGTCCAACAGAAAGACAACAGACTGCAGGTCATCGACCACAGACCATAAATCAACTTCTAAGTCCTTCGAGGGAAATACTGCTGGTGAAAGCATTCAAAAGTAAAGACAACCAGGACAGCTTGCACAAAGTAAAGATTCAGTGCTTTCGACCCACCATATTTTTCTATATGAGTGGTTCATCCAACATCTGTTTGCTTACCTGGCAGTCCCATCTCCCCAGCCAGCCCCTTGGGCCCAGGGAGTCCGTTCATGCCTGGAAGTCCGTCCAGGCCTGGAAGGCCATCGTCTCCTGCAAACAGAGTGGCACTTTCAGTATGAAAGGTGAAGGTACAGGTAAAGGTGTGATTTTATCATGCCACTTGTTACATGTATTTGGGGCTCAAACCATTATTCCCTTTCTCCCCTGATCATAATCGTGCCTCTTAATCACTCATTCACAAGAACCTATCGGCAAACAGAGCGACAGACAGAATGTACACAATAACATACCATCACCATTTACACCCTGGAGAGTATTTCAA
>JAWQFJ010023985.1:17500-32500 GCA_034096865.1 Theodoxus fluviatilis | reverse complement strand
AGTGCGGGTGATAAGTCCAATCCTGGATGTAACCTCCAAGTGTGAGACCATGTACTGCCATCTCATGCCCAAGGCTGACCGTGGGGATCTCATGTACTAGTGCTACATTTAAAAGAAAAGAAATACAAATCACTTTTGGACCCAGCGTTCCCTCTTCGAATTTCCGTATTGACAAAAGGTGAGGTGGATGGAGAACTGAGAAAAGGAACAACAGTGAGGATCCTTACCTTTAGGCCCCCTCTCTCCGGGCAGACCGTCCTGACCGTCTATTCCTGGGAGTCCAGGCAGTCCCGTGGCCCCCTTCATGCCAGGCATCCCTGCACACACAGTATGGACTCAGCCAAGGGGTCAGACTATGCCCTTCCGATCAATCAACCAATCAATCGATCAATCACTCGAGCTGCCTATCGATATATTGCTCAATTGATAAATAATCAATCCACCAGACAATCAGTCCAATCCAACAATCAGTCAGTCAGTCAGTCAGTCAGTCAGTTTATTATTCAATCTCACAGACAGTCCATTGGGTCAGATCAATCAATCAGTCAGTCAAACAGTTCATCAAGAGATCATTTAATCAATAAAACGGACAGGCAATCAATTGATTGGTTGACCCAGTCAATGAATGGATCATTTACTCACTCAGTCACTCAATCAAACGGACAGACGAACAGGTAGTTCATTTATTGGTTGGCCCAATCAATGAACCAACCAACCAACCAAACAACCAACCAACCAACCAACCAAAATCAGATAATCAATCAAATCAATAAGACAATGAATCAAATCAATCAAAACAATCAATCAATCATCAGTTCACCAATCAAATGAATAAACTCCACTCCACCCAAGGCCACAGCCCTACACACCTGGGAGGCCAGAGAGACCGGGCTCGCCCCTCATGCCAGACAGTCCGGGCACTCCTGGCAGTCCGTCCTCTCCAGGCATGCCCGGCAGTCCATCCTCGCCCTCCTGTCCTGGCTCTCCTGGCAGACCAGGCAGCCCGTCATTGCCTGGAGCACCTCGCAGTCCGCCGTCGCCTGCAGGCATCCCAAGGGAAAGACAAATGTGGAGGAGAGGAATTTTATTGCAGAGAGAGGGAGAGGAGAGAATGGAAGAGGACGGTACACCCCTGCAAGGAGGATGTCAGGAGTTTGGAGAGAAAAAAAAAAGACAATAGCGTTCGCCCACTATACCCGTGCATGGATGTGAAAGACGTTAGGAGTTTGAAAAAAGACGACCAAGTATTCAAAATGTGAAATGATAGAAGAAGATGGGAGGGAAGAGTATGGAAAAAGACGATCGGGGGTTAGCCCGCTACCTTCTCCTTCTACTCCTTCTCCTCCTCCCTCCCTCCCTCCCTCCCTCCCTCCCTCCCTCCCTCCCTCCCTCCCTCCCTCCCTCCCTCCCTCCCTCCCTCCCATACTCAATCTGCAAATATGGAGATGAATCAAATCCTGTAAACAACAAACAATAAAGGACTAAACGGAGATACCTTTGCTTGAATCTTGTCATGGGAGTAAGAAGTGACTATATGAGGTTGTGACAGTACGTCCTTTCTGCACTAGTAAGAATGTAGAAGCCAGCCATGCCTCAAATAAATGTAGTTATTAGAGAACCAGCCATGCCTAGAAATTGTTTTTTGTGGAGAGAAGGTGTACAGCACCATTCTAGTAAACTAGAGATTTCGCCTACCGGCAAAAGTATCTCTAGCACAGTTCACATCGTGATGGAAGGTTTTTGGCCAATTTATTCATACGGAGGTCACACGAGAGGCTTGTGGGATAGCCGATGTGCTTCCTCATATACGCCGTTAAAGTAGTTCTAAGACTATTTCGCACAAAACTCTTAACTTACTCTTGTTGAGACAACAAACAAGCGTTTATTTGATACAATAAAATGTTTGTGTTGAAATGGAAACAAGTTTTGACATCTGAATGATTTTTGCAAAAAGTGGAGAGAAAAATAGTATCAGAACGAACTATTTTTGGCGCAAGGCTGTGATGCGAAGGGTCAAGCCTATTACGCATTCATTGCGAACTGTGCCAGAGTCAATACTCGGTTTACAGAATGGTACAGCACTAGATGAGAATGATTTGACCTTGACAAAACTTTGGCATTGACTACGTCATACAATGTTTGACTGCGTCATATTGAGTGCTGGACAACATCATAGGCAGTTCTGATGATTCTTTAGAGAGAGAAGGACAGATTGGTTTTGGGCGAGAGGTTGGAGCTTTGAACGCGAGTGAGGACAGGACGGATGGAATTTAGGTGATTCCAGATCTCAGAGTGATGTGATCTGCTTCAAGGACGGAGTGTCTAAGCTTCCCTTGTCAGACACGGCTCTTGGTGGAGACTGAATGTTAGAATTGGCACAAACGTTGTGCCCACACTGGAAGAGGAACGGTTGACGTCTGCCCTCTAGCTCTGATGGACTCCGGTTCCGAGTCGCCCTGGCCTCCTTGAATGACCCCTTCTCTCAAGACCCACACCTTGTGCAAGTCTTCACCTCATCTGTTGAACAACAACCGCCAGGGTGAACAGTCCTGACCTCTTCTCTCAAGACCCACACCTTGTGCAAGTCGTCACCTCAACCGTTGAACAACAACCGCCAGGGTCAAGGGTCCCGACCCCTTCAGCAGTTTCAAACTCTCTCTTCCCAGAACGTTTTTAATATATGCTGGCTGGCTAAGTAGGATTAAATGATTATTTAGCAACCATTATCTATCTTTTAATCATTAGTAAAGTCAGTTGAATTGTGGATGTCTGTTCTCATTTTTCTCTGTTGTTTTAGTTCGTCCTTAACAGCAGGGAAGATATGTAAATGTTACAGGATGGTATCATGTTTCCCTAGACAAACTATGAGCTAAATTTAATCAGAGTACTGGTCTTGTAACAGAGGTCCTCATTTTAACCTTAAGGAAGCACATGAAAACTGGCATGCGTGGCACTGTCACCTACTCAAAGTCTCCAAGTGCCATATGATGCAGGACGAGTCATTTTTCCTTTGTGGAAGCTGGACACCCATGGCGGCATGAGTCGGATAAAAGGTCATGATAAAGGTCATGATAAAGGTTATGAAACAAGGTAAAGGTGCGCTTTGACGTAGCGACTAGTCACCCATGGAGACTTACCTGGCAAGCCCGGGAGTCCAGACTGGCCAGAGAGGCCGGGGAGGCCGGGCAGTCCGAAGTCCCCTGACCGCCCCTTGGGTCCCATCTCGTTCAGTC
Source organism: Theodoxus fluviatilis (assembly GCA_034096865.1). NCBI lineage: Eukaryota > Metazoa > Mollusca > Gastropoda > Cycloneritida > Neritidae > Theodoxus > Theodoxus fluviatilis. Next base: position 29,267 of record JAWQFJ010023985.1, on the reverse strand, counting down.
CCGGCAGGCCAGGCTCACCTGCAGCATGTGATACATATTGTTTGTTTGTATAATTGTTACCTTGTTGGGACAGAAAGCTCGAAAACAATTCTCTTACAAATTTTTTAGGCTTCCATTTTTTTTCCTCGTTTGCCCCAGGTTGAGACTGGTTTTGCAAGGCGAGGTGCTGCCCATATTGGAGTTTGAAACCACTCAGCACTTTCCACAACAGCAGTGGGTCATCTGCCCAATTCTTGAATGGAATTATCAGGTAATCAGGACTGAGATCGGATGCACACATGATAGGCACTGGAATACATACAAGTCAATGGTAACTAAAGGTCCTACAATGTATTGGCCATTCTGCAGAAATCCTTCTAATGAACCTGTTTAACCGCTGGGTGGAGAGCCACGGCTTGGGGTCGCGTGACAGGAGACGGAGCTTCTCTTGCAGACAAACAATACCCTCCATGAGAGTTTACAACACTCCTGCCTTAGATAGTAGGTAGCATTGAGAAGATATCAGTGAATAAATAATCAAATGACAAATTTCTTCAAATCGTCCTTCAAGGTCCCCAAAAGCAAACGAGATATCATTCCCATACTTTTTTAAATTTCTCCCCTCCTCTCACGCTAATCTTCTTCAAGTCTCGTGAAATTCTATCCTCTTTTGCATCTAAAACTATTCAATCACAGTAGTGATATAATTTGTGGCATATATTTATTATAAAGCAAAACGATTGGGCAGACTTGACTAAATCTGCCAAGCAAATTACGATAAATTCTATTTGAACTAAAGGTGGAAACATCCACTCTGCACCACTCTGCCTTGTAGTTTTCAGTGCGAGGAAGGCGGAACAGCCATTGACCTTCATGCACGCTAGAATCTTGTGGTGGGTGAAGTTGCTGTGGCGAGGTTGAACTTTGCAAGCCTGGACTCACCAGCCATGCCCTTGATGCCTGGGATCCCATCACGACCTGAAGGCCCTGGCTCGCCCGGTCTGCCGTCCCTGCCTACCTCGCCATCGTAACCTGGTTCTCCTGGGATGCTTCGAGGTACCAAGGGCGTGAGGCCTGGCTCTCCCCGCATGCCCTAGAAGGAGAGTGAATGCAGACTGAATGTGAGCAGGGACTTCCGGTGGCATTGTCAGTCATGGCAGGAGGAAATGAAGCAGAAGAACTATTTCTATATGAGCTTCTCAGTGTTGTCTGGATGTAAAGGATGGAGATGAATTTATTCATGTGCGCCAGTGTGAGGAACAAACATATATGTAAAGTAGCCTGGACACACATGATGTACATGCACAAATATGCAGAGGCAAATGCAGACAAGCACGCGTTCCAAAGCTGTCACTTGAGTAAATCAAAAGAACTTTGGCAATGAAAATAATATGCCATGGCTGAATGTGTGGAAAAATATAAGCGCTGTCTACATAGCAAATGGCAACCACAAAGTTTCGTATGAACAATCTTTTAACAAGAAAAGTCATTCACAAAGGAACACACAAACACTCAAATGCATGTATCTATAAGTTCTGAATTCATGTCCGTAAAAAATGCCCATCCATGCTCAAAGAGCATACTACAGTTCTTGTTAAAATCCCCACTCTCCACTGGAACACTCCACTGGAACAGTCGAAAGGAACACTCCATTGAAATACTCCACTGGAACATTTAATTGGAACACTCTAATGGAACACTCCACTGGAACACTCCATTGGAGCACTCTTTTGGAACACTCCACTTGGACGATTCATTGAAGTTCTTCCATCTCAACACACCAGTCTCTAAACACCAGCTTCACCCAGCACACTTCAAACTGACCTTGAAGCCAGGCAGCCCAGGCATGCCGTCCCGTCCTGAAACTCCTGGCTCTCCGAGTCTGCCCTCCTTGCCACTCTCTCCAGAAAGCCCTTCGAATCCCTTGGGGCCTTCCAACCCACGAAGGCCTGGCAGGCCTGGACTTCCCTTGCGGCCCGGAACTCCTGGCTCTCCAGGGAAGCCTTCACCCCCTGGCAGCCCCTCATCGCCCTTGAATCCTACAAGCAACCAGACCAGCATCAGCAGAGAGTCGTGTGTCCTCCTCCTCCTCCTCCTCCTCCTCTTCTTCTTCTTCTTCTTCTTCTTCTTCTTCTTCTTCTTCTTCTCCTCCTCCTCCTCCTCCTCCTCCTCCTCCTCCTCCTCCTCCTCCGCCTCCGCCTCCTCCTCCTCCTCCTCCTCCTCCTCCTCCTCCTCCTCCTCCTCCTCCTCCTCCTCCTCCTCCTCCTCCTCCTCCTTCTCCTTCTTATTCTCCTTCTCCTTCTTCTTCTCCTTCTTCTTCTTCTTCTGACCAAAAATAATCACCTCTACTACAAAAGGCAAGTGAATTTGATTGGTTTCTTTTACACCAAAAGCAAATGTGATGTTTTGATCCTATGAATAAACCTTACCAGATTTGGCGTGCCTGTACTGATAAGAGGTGTACCCATTTCGCCTTCGCAGGCTTTGCTTTTTTCGACCAGTGCACACAAGGACAAAGCTTCGACAATGTCAGTAAAACCTGTCATCAGCAGATGACTCCTCAAAATGCAAGTTACAAGGATAACGTCCTAAAAGCTTATATCTTTCTTTGTTCATTATCATATTTTCAATATCCTTACATCACTGGAAAGTGTTCTCTTGCCTTCAAAAACTGTAAACGTAATTCAAAATAATCAATGAGTAACAAACAAATGTTTTTATAGTGCAGGATATTATATGGTTATTCATGAACATTTCCACCTCGCCACGTCCTTACATGGTTGACACCGAATGCTGGTGCAACACTATTTCCACCCCAGGCTATCAGCAGGTAAGTACAGGAACAGGGGCAAGGTGAGGGCCTGAATCACAGTCGATCAAAATGTTCATCACATCTGTGGAGGACCCAGTGGGTTCGACAGCATAAAATCCTATTCTAGACCAAGTTACAGTCATTGTGTGCATGCTGCGAGTTATCTCATGACACAAGCACAGCACGAGTAGCATACCTTTTTCGCCCGGGATTCCATCAAGACCAGGAAGTCCGGGTTGTCCCTTTATGTAGGTGACCCTGAAGGGTGGAACATCGCCTTTTTCACCTGTAGAAGATGAGATGCCACGATTTGACTTGCGTACCTCACAGACGCGATTTGACTATCATCTGAGAGGACACTGACCTAGTCATGCATAACATTTTCGTCACTCTCACCAAGACAGCGCCATTCCTATCGTTTGTTATTTGACGGATGTCATTATTTAAATATTGATCAAGGACGGTCCACAGAAATTCCAAACAGTCAAACAGTGGCTGTAACATCACACAACACTAGCTTGGAAAGCTTCAGTCAACCAAGATCAGAATTTCAATGAAAATTATGTGGTCAAAATACTCATCAAACCCAATCTACATGTATTTCTCAGTCACCCTAGTCAGATAGGAGTAAAGACTACCGAAATTAGCTAAAGCATGAAAGGTTTCGTCTTTCAGACTATGCGATTTTGGAAAAGACAGGTATGTGCCCAAGTCTAAGACCAGGCCTACCTTTCTGGCCCTTCAGTCCAGGCAAACCCTGCAGACCGGCCGGACCAGGCTTGCCGTCAAGGCCTGGAAGTCCTGCCGAAAAGTCTCCAGTAGCTCCTTTCCTTCCGAACATCCCCGGGAGACCCGGAAGTCCATCTAGACCTGAGTCCCCAGGGTCGCCCGGCTCTCCCTGGCAACACATTGGATCATATTTAGACAACTCTTTGGACATGCGCAGATCTTTCTAAATAAGAAGTGTAGAACAGAAGAAAGTCCACAGGAGCAATGCTGAAACATGAAGATTCATACATCCACGAATGAATTGGACTTTAAAATTTTACCGTCAGGAAGACAAATCCACATATTTTCCCCCATGTACTCGACGATCACTAACACCAACTTAAATATCAAGTTCCACATTTCAAAGGGTATAGTACTGTTTTCGAAGCACCTCCACTGATAACAGGTGGAGGAATTCTTACCGCAGAGATTAAAAGGGCAAGCTTTCAGCCAGTAGTATGGGAAACATCCATCTGATGACAGGCCATCTGGGTAAAATATCCAGAACATCAGTCTATCCTATCCACATGACCGAAAACCCAATGGCTGCCTGACGACACTCAAGCCGAAGAGGTCAGAGATGACGCCTCTGTCACAGCAAGCAGTCTTCCTACCCTGAAACCGTCTGCGCCGTCGTCGCCAGCGAAGCCTCGGGGACCAGGGGCGCCACGAGACCCGTCTGTGCCTGGCGGCCCTGGGTAGCCCATGTCACCCTTCTCTCCGGAAGGCCCCCTGAAGGCCTCGGGATCCACGATGCCCATGTAGTCGCCTGGGTCGCCTTTCAGGCCGAGGGGACCCGCGGAGCCAGGACGTCCCTTGAATCCCTGCGAAGCGAGAGAGACAGTGTGGCTGCAGCAACCACCGCCAGTGGCTGGACTGATTGCTGCTGGCACGGACATCGAGTTATACATACATGTATAGTGTGAAAGAGACAAATTTGTGAAGCCAGAGTTTTCTAGTAAAACGAATGGAAAAATGGGGTATTCAGGGTGACCGGCCATTGTCTTATTCTGGTGGGCTCCCTACGGAGCATGGGGCCGCAAGCACACCACGCCAACGGATCCGGTTCCGGGCAGTTCCCCTCAGCTGGGCCCACGTAAGTCTGGCCGCTCTCGTTTCATTAATTTTAATGACTAATCTTCTCCGTGTTTGCTCTGGTCTCCAAACTGATCCATTCCCTTGTGGGTTGGTTTTCGTGGCGTGTGTCATATCCACCCCCGCTTTCGTTTCTTGACATCTTGGCTGATGGGGATCTGGATGGTTCTCTCCCACAGGTGGGCATCGGAAATCGTCTAAGGCCAGGTACTCAGGGTAAGTTAACTCAAGGTGTTGCTTTTGCTTCAGCCGTTCTCCTGTTAACGTCTAATACTTTCTAAGCCTTTGGTAATAATTTGTTCTTGGTGTTCACCCATGCGGGCATTTTGCAAATGTATATGACTGCCACAAAGGAGACGCCATTCAAAAAGGGATACCTAATGGGAAATAACTTTGATTGATTTGTCTTCAGTCGTTCCTCAGTCGATGTAAATGACGTAATGTTGCCTTCTTTTCTGTCTGTGATTAGCTCTCCTTGGGGCCTACTCCATTATTGTGAAGAGAACGTAAAGTGCTGGGTAGTCAGTTAGGACTTTTTTTTCCGAAGTGGGTCAATGCTGATGCAAGAGACAAAATAATGGAGTCCTAATCAGGAGCACGTGCGTCTCAGTGAGGACAATCTCTGCAGAGCAACGAGTGCGCTACGTGATATTATTGCTCGGCATTTTTACTTTCTACGTACATGTAGAGCGATTATTGGCAAAGAATTATGATCACAGCTATTAAACAGTATCTCTGCTGACATCATTTGTTTTCGAAATACTTGTTCAAGCAACTAGATTCATAGTGGCAGTAAGTGGCGGCGATAATGGTGGTAATCATAATGGTTCTGTGGCAGTAATGGTGAGGATGGTGGTGGGATGGCGCTGTGGTAGATAACCTGATGACTAGGGGGGGGGGGGGAGGGGGAGGGGAGTGTGTTAATGGGACGATGATAAGAGTTTTGATTATGGCGGTTGCTATAGTGACGGTGGTGGTGGCGCTGGCGCTGGTGTTGGTGCAGGTCTGGCTGACGTGAAGGCGATTCACTACAGTGGAAAAGCTTACGGGAAGACCCTCAGGGCCGGGAAGCCCAGGCAGTCCAGGTAGACCAGGCTCCCCCTTCAGGCCCTGGCGTCCTGGGTATCCCTTGAAGCCTGGCAGACCTGACAATCACACACACACTGTCAGACATCTGTCTGTCGTGAGACATGGGAGGCGGGAGGGAGGGAGGGAGGGAGGGAGGGAGGGAGGGAGGGAGGGAGGGAGGGAGGGAGGGAGGGAGGGAGGGAGGGAGACATACCTGTAGAATAAACGAAGGAGGGAGGGAGACGTTCAATAAAGGAGAGAGAGAGAGAGAGAGAGAGAGAGACAGAGAGACAGAGAGACAGAGACAGAGAGACAGAGAGAGAGAGAGAGAGAGAGAGAGAGAGAGAGAGAGAGAGAGAGAGAGAGAGAGAGAGAGACAGAGACAGACAGACGGACGGACGGACGGACGGACGGACAGACAGACGGACAGACGGACAGACGGACAGACGTACAGACAGAGATGGAGCGATAGAGAAAGAGAGAGTGAGAAAGAGTGAAAAAAAGAAACCGCGAAGAGCAGAAAGAGAGAACCGAAAATAAGCCAAAGAACAATCAATTACTACTTGATAAACTGTAGAAACTTCTGGAACAAGTTACAAGTTAAACATGCCACAATTGTTTGGACAGAAAGCAAAATGTAACAAATAATCAGAGATGGGGAAAGAAACATTTAATGACAAAATATGTGACAGATGGCTGAGTAAGGGAAGGAGTCAGGCCGTAATGTGTAAGTTACTTCATAACCTGGACAATATTATTTGCCTTCGCGTATTTCAAGGAGGAAAGTATCAGGCCCACCGATGAAAACATTTTTGGTATGACGATAAGAAAAGAAATGTGGAAAAAGGCTTACCATCAGTGCCCATGTCTCCAGGGTCTCCAGGGAGAGCGGGAATGCCGTCCTGACAAATGCCGCAGTCTTCTCCATTTTGCCCTGGCAACAAAAGCAGATTTGCATTTCATTCCACCAAAGACAACGTTAGCGTCATTTGCTCGATGTCTTCGTCGTTGTAAAAAAAGCATGCACACCAACAAAAGAAGTGCAGGACTTCCATACCTTCGCAACAATCACCTCTGAACAAATGTATTCCACTGTTTATATCACTCCATCTCCACTAGATAGACGAGGGAGAAAGTACATATGAATATTTTGTGTACTGGCTAGGCGGGAAATGCAATGTCATCAGTTAATCACGCTATACACACATCTGGCTACACTGACTTCCTCTGTCCTGCACACTGCCTGTGAAACAGATGAAGTTTGAAAAGCTATGAGGCTCTGGGATAGACAACAACAACAACAACAACAACAACAACAACAACATTAACATCAACAACAACAAAGCCCCATGTTGACCCCAAAATTGACAAGGTACGAACAGATGAAGCACCAGGTGATGATGGTTGTGGTGATTCAGGTAATAAAGATACAAAAGATGCGAAGCAGTAGCAGAATAAGCAACACAAGCACAACGAGAAACAGCTACAACAACAGCTAAAACAACAACAATAACAGCAACAACAGCAACAACAGTAACAACAGCAGCAACAACAATAGCAACAACAACAGCTAAAACAACAACAATAACAGCAACAGCAGCAACAACAACAGCAGCAACAGCAGCAGCAACAGCAACAACAACAAAACCAACAACAACAGCAACAACACCAGCAACAATAACAACAACAGCAACAATAACCACATCAGCAAACACAGCAACAACAAAACCAACAGCAACAGCAACAACAACAGCACCAACAGCAGCAACAATAACAACAGCAGCAGCAACAACAACAGCAGCAACAATAACAACAGCAGCAACAATAACAACAGCAGCAGCAACAACAACAACAACAAAACCAACAGCAACAACAAATTCCTACCCTGCTCTCCATCAAAGCCATCACGTCCATTAGTGCCAGGGAAGCCTGGTTCTCCAATGTCTCCAGGCAGCCCGGGCAGGCCTGGCATCCCGATGGAGACCACGCTGTCGCCAGGTAGACCAGGCTGGCCCGTGGGTCCTGGGTCTCCAGGCATGCCAGGCAGACCAGGCAGTCCATCCCGACCTGGAATGCCAGGTTCTCCCTGGGGCCCAATGATGTCCTCTCCAGGAGCCCCCGGCATGCCGGTGGGTCCAGGAGACCCCCGAAGGCCCACCAGTCCATCCTGGCCGTCCAGACCCGGAAGACCTGATCAAGAAAAGGAGAAGGTGCCTGCTTTTACATTCCGTCTTTTCGCCTATTTCTTGGTAACTAATGAAATAGCAAAACAAGTACCTTAAAGCTCGGACTATAACACACACACACACACACACACACACACTACACCACACACGCCACACGCACACACACACACACGCACACACACGACACACACACATGCTCCACACACACACCACACGTTCACACACACACACACACACACACACAACACCACACACACATCACACACTAAACCTCCGTGAGGGAGTTTTTAGGTTGAGCGGTTGAAACCCCCGGGTCCATCTGGTGTATGGACAGTGTCGCGTGAGTGCACTGATGGGAACGGTACTGTCCGGGCCCACAGGATGCTAAGAATTGGAACACAGAGGGGACATCAAGGATGAGCGGAGTTTACTGGTTGTTTTACACTGTCAGGCTATGATCCTTGGTCGCCGGGTTGGCTGGTGGAGCATGTCAGATGATGAGCTATCATACTACTACTGTTATGAATTGCATGTTTATGCATGTGTTAAATAATGGACACTTAAGAATGTAGAAGCCAGCCAGGCCTCAAATAAATGTAGTATTAGAAAACCAGCCATGCTTTGAAAGTAGTTTGCTGTGGTGAAGCCTCGTGATGAAACAGTGAACAGTTTCAAATTAAGGCGCCGAGCTTCCAGTATGAGTATCCTTGACATTGATAAATTCAACGTATAGACGTTCAACGTGATTGGCCAACTTTTAAAGTTAGAGTGGGGAAAATGTGCTGGCCAAGCACGCGCCAAATCCCTATTACCCTATTGGTTTAGAGGGAGTGAATTCCTGAGACTTTGAATGGAGACCGTGGGGGAGAGAATAAAAAGGCTGCTGTCTGCTGACTGTGGCTGGCACTCTCTGCTCTCCTGCTCCTGGCGTGGAGGGAATCATCTGTGGCAAGGCCATGCCAATATGGGAGGAAGGAAGGGTGACATCTGCCCTCTACCTCTCATCATCGACTCCAGCTCCTAGTTGAACTGGCCTCTCTTGATGACCCGAGCACCAGCCCTCTGGGGGGAAAGGTGGGCCACGACAAACAGCCACAAGTGCAAATGGCCGTTCCCTACCCCCTGCCAGACCCCCACCAGAAAGGAAGAGAGGGGAGATGATGCGGTTCCAACCCTCCCTTCTATCAGGACCCACCCTTGTGTGAGTCGTCACCTCCCCAGGGCCAAAAACATTACCCCTTCAAGGACAACCACCGGGGTCAATGGCTCTGACCCCTTCAGCATTCTGTCAAGGAGCGGACTCATGTGAACTCTCCTTCCAAAATAAGTTCTACCTTTATAGTACAGGCTGGCTGGCTAAATTAGGATTAATTAAATAAGTATTACTCATGCACGTTGACTTAGCAATCAATCATTGCCTATCTTTTCAAGCATTATTAAAGTCATTTGGTATTTGATTTCTGCCCTCATCTTCTCTGTTGTCCTGTCCATTCTTGACAGCAAGAAAGGTGAGTGAATGTTACAAGATAGCAGTGCCTTTCCCCTAGACACCCTCTCAACTAATAATAATCAGAGCCCTGTCTTGTAACACTGAGGCTCCTCAGTACGTTCCTTTTCCCGTTTTCAAAGATGTACAATTGACCCCCACGTAATTGTGGTTCGGCATTTGCGCCCTCGGTTATTCGCGAGATTGTCCTTAGAACCTAACTAATAGGCCTAGTTGTTTGTGGAAACCCTCGCATCTTCGCGGAATCGCAAATATCTATCGTGATATCTTTTTATGGTTTTTCTAAGTGGCAATAAGCATTTTTTCACGCTTTTGACGCTATTTTATTAATAAAGATATAATTCATTAAGTATTTAATAATTTGAATACTAATTTAAATTCGGCAAAATATAATATAATATATGAATTATTTAAATAATAGATAATAACGTCTGGTTAGACACACCCGCCTTAGGAAGTGGCGCCACCTGAGGAGTTGTATATCCTCTGCTTTGCTATGCAGTCATCATCAATGCCATCATCTTCATTGTCTTCATTTAACTGCACAACTAATTCATCATCATCATCATCATTTTCAATCAATATTATTTGCTATTGGTGAGTGCCCGTACATTTTACTGTATTTGTGTGACATACCCTCCACTTTAATTTGCTCAATTTGTAAATTCTTCTTTCGTCTCTTGGTCTAGGGGTATACGTGGAGGGGGTCAACTATATAATTCGTTCTCTCCCACTCTCTCACTGTTCACATAACATGACACAGTGTTCAATAATGATTTTTTTTTAATGAACTAGATCATGACACGAGAATGCTATAAAAACAAAATGGATTAAACAATCAATTAGGCTGGTCAACCTACATAATCTTTGACTGAATGTAGAGGAAAGCTTCCTCTGAAACGACAACACACTGGATTTCAAGAGTACTTACTATAAGCGAGTCTTTATCACGCTGACGTGCGACGCTATTTCGGGAGTGCGTCACAGATGAAATTTCATTCACATCATTCTGGTCGCACCGACCATCACCCACAATCTCTCTCACAAAGGCTAATCCTTAGAGAGAGATTAAAACAGGCCATAAACGTGATGTGTATGTACACAACACGACACAGCTCCACCGCTTGGGTGGAGATAGATTTTCACGCTTGACACTCAGCCTAGCGTTTCGCGTAGACTGAGGGAGATTCTCCATACGATGAATACTGGGGATTCAGTGAGGATCGTTCCTTCCTCCTGAAGATAGACTCTGGTCTTTAATCATCAATCAGATGATGGTGAATCAGTCTTAAAAAAATTTCTTCTCCATACCTCGACTGCCACTCATAGTCATAGCTGCGTCGACTCGATCTAGCCTTGTAATACAGCAGGTTGTGCGCGCACGCACATGGAGATACAGTTCTTAGTTCAGGATTTTCAATGGAGATTCTTTTACGTGTTATCCCTGCACACGGAGTGGCTACTCTTCACACTTAGACTTCACGTCTTTCCGGCTCGCAAGCCTCAGCGCACACTGAATCTAACTCGCTTGTGCATCGTCTAAAGAATCATAACAAAGCATACTCATGACCAGCCTCAACCAATCAGATTGTCAGGAATAGCGTCAGTGTCCTGGTTACGCTGAGCTGGTCGTTGCAGCTTATTGCGCCAAACGTTGGATTTTAAAACCTACACGTAACCCAGACAGATAGTTCACAATAGGTTAGACTGGTAATTCCTGTCAGACATTGTATTTTAAACAGGACAGAAAAGTGGGGCACCAATCGTCACGTACGCGTCTACCTTGCCCTGTTAACAGCTTCAGCAGCTCACCGCCAACTCGCGTTTTCAAAAACGCATTGGGAATATAACACAAGATAGGCATGTTACAAAACTACACAAAAAATAAAAAAATAGGGGGCTTGAACCGCCACAATTTGTAATTACATCATCATTATTATTAAATTTACACATAATTGTACGCTTCAAATTGTTTTCATACTGTTTCAAGCTGAGTTTGAAATGCGTTTATTTAAAGTGTTTGGGGACATATTTTAGGGTTTACACTATTAAAATAGGCATTTTAAGGCATTTTTACGGATCATGTTCAGTATTCGCGCTTTTCGCTATTCGCGGTTGTTCTAGGAACGTTCTAGGAACGTAACCCTCGCAAATACCGGGGGTCCACTGCATTCTCTTTTCACCTCTGTGCTCTTCATCTTTATGAGAACACGTGCCTTTTCACATTTCCAATGATGTATCTCTTTTCACCTCTGTGCTCTTCATTTTTATGAGAACAAGTGCCTTTTCGCATTTACAACGATGTATCCCTTCTTTCACTACTATTCTCTGAGCTAAATTTAAAAGTAATTG
>JAWQFJ010023985.1:0-2500 GCA_034096865.1 Theodoxus fluviatilis | reverse complement strand
CCCCACCCACCACAACCACCACCACCACCACCACCACCCTCACCACCACCACCACCACCACACACCACAACCACACACACCACCCACACCACCACCACCACACCACCACACACACCACCACACACCAGCACCAGCCCCACCACCACTACCACCACACCATCACCACCACAACACCCCACCACACACACCTACCACACCACCACCACCACACACCACCACTACCTCACCACCACCACCACACACCACTACCACCACCACCACACCACCACACCACCACCACCACCACACACCACCACACCACACCACCTCACACCACCACACACCACCACACCACACACCACCACCACCACCACACACCACCACCACCACCACACACAACTACACCCCACCACCACACACACCACCACTCACCACACACCACCACCCACACTACTACCACCACCACACCTACACCACCATCACTCACCACCACCACACACTACCACCACCATCACACTACCACCACCATCACCACCACCACTACACACCACTCACCACCACCACCACCAACTACCACCACCCACCACCTACCACCACCATCACCACTACCACCACCACACAACCACACCACCACTACCACCACACATCACTACCACCACGACCACTACTACCACCACCACAACTACCACCACCACCGCCACTACCACCACCATCACCACTACCACCACCATCACCACCACCAACTACACCACCACACTACCACACCATCACCACATAATCACACACACCACCACCTACACATCACCACTACACAACCACCACATCACCACTACCACACACACACACACCACCACCACCACCACTACCACCACTACCACCACCACAACCACTACCACCACCATCACCACTACCACCACCACACCACTACCACCACCATCACCACTCCACCACCGTCACCACTACCACCACCATCACCACTACCGCCACCATCACCACTACCACCACCATCACCACTACACCACCATCACCACTACCACCTCAATCACCACACCACTACCACCACCATCACCACTACCACCACCATCACCACTACCACCACCATCACTACTACCACCACCATCACTACTACCACCACCGTCACCACAACCACCACCATCACTACCACCACCATAAACCACAACAACCACCATCACTACTACAACCACCATCACTACCACCACCACCGTCACCACAACCACCACCATCACTACCACCATAACACCACCACCACCACCATCACTACTACCACCTCCACCACTACCACCACCACACTACTACCACCACCATCACTACTACCACCACCATCATCACTACCACCACCGTCACCACTACCACCTCCATCACCACTACCACCACCATCACTACTACCACCACCATCACTACTACCACCACCATCACCACTACCACCACCATCACCACTACCACCACCATCACTACTACCACCACCATCACCACTACCACCACCACATCACCACTACCACCACCACATCACCACTACCACCACCATCACTACCACCACCACATCACCACTACCACCACCATCACTACCACCACCACATCACCACTACCACCACCATCACTACTACCACCACCATCACACTACCACCACCACCACTACTACCACCACCATCACCACTACCACCACCACACTACTACCACCATCACCACTACCACCACCATCACCACTACCACCACCATCACCACTACCACCACCATCACTACTACCACCACCATCACTACTACCACCTATATCACCACTACCACCACCATCACCTCTACCACCACCAGCACTACTACCACCACCATCACTACTACCACCACCGTTACTTCTACCACCACCATCACTACTACCACCACCATCACCACTACCACCACCATCACAACTACTACCACCAGCACTACTACCACCACCGTCACCACTACCACCACCATCACTACTACAACCACCATCACTACTACCACCACCATCACTACTCTCACCACCATCACCACTACCACCACCGTCACTACTACCACCTATATCACCACTTCCACCACCATCACCACTACCACCACCATCACTACTACCACCACCAGCACTACTACCACCACCATCACCACTACCACCACCGTCACTACTACCACCTATATCACCACTACCACCACCATCACCACTACCACCTATATCACCACTACCACCACCATCACTACTACCACCACCATCACTACTACCACCACCATCACTACTACCACCAGCAGCACTACTACCACCACCAGCACTACTACCACCTATATCACCTCTTCCACCACCATCACCACTACCACCACCAGCACTACTACCACCACCATCACTACTACCACCACCATCACCACTACCACCACCATCACTACTACCACCATCATCACCACTACCACCACCAGCACTACTACCACCTATATCACCACTACCACCACCGTCACTACTACCACCAGCAGCACTACTACCACCACCATCACCACCACC
>JAWQFJ010023984.1:10000-12209 GCA_034096865.1 Theodoxus fluviatilis | reverse complement strand
TCGTGTGTTTCACCCGATCAGCACACAAGACGGCTGTCCTGCTAAGACGCAAGGAGCTCCGCGACAAGGGTGTCGGGGTCTCGGGAGACCTCACGGCCAAGCAACGTCAGGAAATTCAGCAAGCCAAGGCACAGGGGCTCTTTGCCTACTACAAGGGCGGAGTGCTCCATACAGAGGCGCGGCGCCCGAGGACAGAGAACTCCAGACCACTGACCCGGTCCTACGCCAAAGCGACAAGTGCACCAGGGACACACAGCTAGGGAGAAGGCCGAAGCCCTAGCGGAGAGGACAGGACAGAGACAGGTATTTTTGACCAGTCGTTGCCTTGTCCTTTCCAACTTTTGTCATGGAATGTTGATGGTTTGATCTCAAAACTTGACGATCCTGATTTTTTTCCGTATATTGATTCTTTTACATGTGTCTGCCTGTATGAAACCTTTGTTGAGAATTTTGATCTTACACACTGCCTAGAATCCTATGTTAAATTCTTTGCACCTGCGAAAAAACTCTCTGCTAAAGGTCGCATGTCTGGAGGTCTTCTTTTTCTCGTAAAGAAGAATATAGCTAACTCATTCAAACGTATTCACTGTGTGTACGATAACATTGTGGTTTTTAGAGTGAACCGAACCTTGTTTAACTCTGAGAGAGACATGTTGATGTTTTTCGCCTATGTGCCTCCCCACGGTTCACCATATTATAACACGGTAGACGAACGTGATGGTATATGTACTCTTGAAAAATGTGTCGCCGAGGTTATAACTGCAAATCAGGATTGTTTTCTTTTGATATGTGGTGATCTGAATGCCAGGACAGGCTGCCTGAATACTGACAATGGTGATATATATGATATGGTCTCTGATGTTGTTAACAACTGTAGATATTCACAAGATGCTTGCGTAAATGACTTTGGCAGATCCTTGCTGGCATTTTGTACTGCTTATGATCTTAGTATTATGAATGGTATGATGGGTGATGAGTCGGGAAAATTTACATATGTGTCTCATGCGGGTAGCAGTGTAATAGACTATTGCATTGTATCGAAGGACTTACTCAGCACATTTGCATCCCTACGTATTGTTGAAACAATCGTCTCGCCCCATATGTGCATAGAGTTAGCCATGACGGGTAGGAAAAACAGCAATGATGACAATGAGGCTACACAGAATAATGTGAGAATGATTTGGGATGAGAGTCTTTCTAATGAATACTTAAGTAACCTTCAGGGATGCCTTGTTCAGTACAAAGTTACGGAGATGATGGCAGAGCCTCAGTTAGATATAAATGATGCTACTAACATTATCACGCAATGCTATGTCGAAGCAGCGAATATCTTTAGAAGATCATTTGGCAATCGGTTGAAAAGGCCAGGGAAAGAATGGTTTGATAAAGAGTGTGCTGTTACAAAAAAGACTGCCAGAAGACAGTTGCGTACTTTTTTGCATACAGGTTCTGATGAAGACAGACGTATCTACCTATCCATTAGAAACAAGTACAAACAAATGATTAGAAGTAAAAAACAGGAATACAGAACAGGTGTAAGCACGGCACTAACTCGAGATATCAGCGATTCCGCAAAATTCTGGCGTCAGGTGAGGAGGCTGAGCGTTGTAGGCAGAGTTCCATGTCGTATTCCCCTCCAAACTTGGTATGAACACTTCAAGAATGTGTTCTCGTATACGAGCCCTCTTGTAATATCTTACTGCAATGCACTTGTAACGGATGAAAACCAGGAACTTGATATAAACTTACCTATCACTCAGGACGAGGTTGCAGGAGCCCTGAGGCGTTTAGGAACCCGAAAGTCAACTGGTGGGGACGGCATTACTGCTGAAATGTTAAAATCATCTCCCAATTTGATGTTGCCCTTTCTAGTAACGTTGTTTAATGCAGTTTTCAATGCTGGTATATTCCCTGACATTTGGTGTGAGTCTATAATTGTTCCGATACACAAAAGCGGGCCCCTCGAGAATCCAGACAATTATAGGGGTATAGCCCTAACTAGCAATTTAAGCAAGCTTTTTACACACATAATCAGCCAGAGACTACAGGGATGGGCAGAAGACCATGATCTGATAAGAGAAGAACAAGCAGGTTTCAGAAGGGGATATAGTACCATTGATAACATTTTTGTTTTACACAGCATTGTAGAAAAACATCTATGCAAAAAGAAAAAGCTATATGTGTGTTTTGTCGATTTTAAAAAGGCATT
>JAWQFJ010023984.1:0-7500 GCA_034096865.1 Theodoxus fluviatilis | reverse complement strand
TTCTGTCTGTCCTGACTTAAGCGCAACAACTTGGTACTGGTAGTCTGTTGGCTTGGCCTAATGGCAGTGAATCGATAATAAACTTGGCAGAAATAGACCTTAAGTATCCTAAAATGTACAAGACCACTCAAATTTCATGAACTATCATCCATTTTTATACAATTTACAGTGCAAAATATGAAGCGAGGGAGTTTACAGAAAAGAACGTTATAACTCCTTTACAAACACGTAGTAACGTCAGTTGCCAAATGAATGGCTCAGATGGTAAAGCGCTGGACAATTGTAACGTTAGGTCATGCGTGAACGGATTCGAATCCGCGCTGAAACTTTTTTCGAACCCGACCTGTTTTTTGTGTTTTTGTGTGTGTTTTCCCCCCCCTCTTTTCTCAAGAGATTGCGGGTTTGAACCCAATTTTTTGTGTGTGCCAAAACCTGGAGGTTCAGCGCCAGCGGTTTTTATATCCATCTTGACGCTGTTAAGCAGAAGATCAACTATCCTCATTGCTCGTGCAAGGCTGGGTCTTGTCTCGTCTCGGGGGAAGCGGAAAAAAGATTTTCCACGACAGCCGTATCTGGCATTTGAACACGATATTGCAGCGCAGTTTTCTCCGTGCCGTCGTCGCTTCATTTTCAGCTATGAGTGAATGAAAGCGTCGATTCTAATTCCAGGTAGAAACACCACAGTGTTCAGAGTTATGCGAGGAAAAGCTTTCTAACCTATTGACACCAGTCGCTTTTTCTAATGGGAGATCCAAAATGCCATCGCAGCTATCATTATTATAATTATAATATAGGCCTGTATGCTAGCTGCTCGATCATCTGCTGCTCAGAGCGCAGATCATAAATATGCGTCCGGTGTTTATTTCTTTATTAAGACCAGCTTGTTAGAGACGTGCTTTTCCATGGAGAAAATTGTGTTTAGATCTTTTAGGAGAGATATAGTTTACTGACACCTTGAACCTTTTCCCAGCTTTAAGTGTGGGAATTTTCATGTTATATTTTTAGTGTTTACACTCCCTTCTCCACGCACTCGGCTAATTAGTGTTCATGTTTACAAACTACGGAACAAACGGTTTCTCACAGACATATCGCTTTCAAGAAATACTATAAAAACCCTTGCACGCACTTGCATTCTGCTATTCATACACTAAACTTTATTCCTCACGCACGTGGCATAGATACAACACTCACTATACATACGTGTATCTTGCACAAGCGCTCCGGGAGAGACACGCGAAAACTGGGAGGTCACTCTGTCGGAAATCTCGCTAAAATCAGCTTTCTATTGTCTTTATAGTAAAACAAAGAGCCGGATTTTATTCAATTAAAATTCATAACTTTTAAACAAATTGACCCACAGTGTTCATACTTATACCATTGGAATGATCTTTTTATGCTCTTTTCAATGAACTACATTTCATTCGTGTCATTTACCTTTCGTTTTTTCTCGCACATACCTATATAATACACCTCCTCCTCTGTGTGACTGTGTGAGTGTTAATTCAGCGTCTATGACAAGCCAATGCAAAACAAAACATGTCATAATAGGAGCTTCCTGAACCTATCCATCATGTTTAAAATATATGGTCGATTGTTTCCTGGGCCGATAGCTTGCAAGGGGGTTTAGGGAAAAGAACGTTATAAATGCTTTACAAACACTCCGTCATATCAATTCTCAAATGGCTAAGCTGGTAGAGCGTTGCACTCTTGGTCATGCATGACCAGGTTCGATTCTGCACTGAAACTTTCTTTTCTATCTTTTTTCGAGAGGTTGTGGGTTCGAACCCGACCTGGTTTTTTGTGTTTGTGTGTGTGTGTGTTTTTTCCTCCTCTTTTCTCGAGAGGTTGCGGGTTCGAACCCGTTCTTTTATCTCTTTTTTAAAATAAATATACGAAAACCTGGAGGTTCAGCGCCAGCGGTTTTTATAGACTGTTATGCTCATTATCTAGTCTCACAGGAATTATTATATTATTTTCTATGTGAGAGAAATATGTTCTCAAGAGGAAGAAAACAAAACTTGTCTGACATTTTTTAACACTTCAATTTTCATTTTAAAATTAAGGTACCTGTTAAATTTTACAAGGTTGCCTCCCTTTACATGGGGTGAAGAGGGTTAAGGACCTGAGAGGTAAAAGTATGTAATTGTCGAGTCTCTTTGCTCACGAAGGAAAACTGACCGGAGTGGCAGTAATAGGTGTACCTTTCATTAAGAAATTAAGGGTGGGTGCGCTGAGGAAAAATTGTTTGTGTGGTAGTAATATTATAGATAGGAAAAAGTATGGAAACACGTATACTTTGGTTTTGGATGGGGATAACCGAATTGTTCATCCATAAACAGAGATATGTAACCCGTTCATGTGAGATAGTTTGTCCGCTGTTTGTGGATGAGGATGAAGTGTACTTATTGTTGGAGTGTCCAGCATTACAGGATTTGCGGGAACATTGTTTTATATATTGATTCATCAAATGAAAATCTTGTTAAAATATAATGAGAAATGACTGAGATTGTTAATAGAGCCACATTTGTACAAAGCCTACCCACATATATTTTAAGCTGAAAACTCATTAAAGGAGAATGCTTTTTATCTCGATTTGTAAATCTACCGGGGAAATATTTTTCACTTTCATGGATATTTTACCTGTTTCGTTTCACACACGTGATGGGAAAATGTATTTGAAATGCGCCGGAGGCCTCCTCAATGAATCATTCGTTCGTTTATTTCCTCTCGCTCATCAAACTCATTTTCATTCATAGTATTTGTGATTTTAATGTGGTATTATTTCCTTACTTCGAATTCATGGCATGTAAGACAGCCAGCTATGCAAAATTCACTACCCTTGTGTTCATTCACACACACACACCTACACACACACATACACACACACACACACACACACACACACGCAGACACCTACACACACGCACGTGCTTGTCCATGAGGACAATAACGCGAACTATCCCCCACCCCTTGATACGGATCGTCCTCGGGAGAAGGGGGTAAAGAAGAAGAAAAACAACAAAAACAAGGATATGTCATGGTGGTACTTTTATATAGAAAAAAAATCAAACAAACGAATGAGTATATAACTGGAGTAATAATGATAACAGCATCAACGTCATGTTTAGAGCACTGTAGACTAGTATTATTTACAACATACAGGTACACAATATGAATGTACAACGCACAATTTGGCAGAACACAAAACTAATAAAACACAAAAAATCATATGAAGTCAAATGTTGCGTATATTTCCATTGGGAAATTGCAGGCAGTCAAAATAAAGCACGACCTGAACAAACCCGAGTTTACAGGGGAGGGTATTGAAATGTCAGGATTAAGAATTAGTGGAGTTTTGTCAAAAGGTAGGAAAATCTCTCCTACGCAAGCTTGTGATTCTATTTGGGACTTTTCCTCTTGATAATATGTACATGAACACATCTCTCCTGAATATAAATTGCGAATATTTTCATTGATAACGTTTAAAGTCTAAATTTGCTTTTAAAAAGGAAGGGGAGGACGTCTTGAAGAAAACTTGCATTCATCTGAAAATATCTGCATCTTTTAACTCGAACGTTAAACAACTTCCAAAGTGCTGTTACGAACAACAAAGAAACTTATGAAGACTCAAAGCAGTTCATGACGTTCTTGAAATTCATCATACCCCCTTCAACGTCTAAGTCTCCAGTAGCCAGGGAGGTCAGGGCCGCGAATTTGCTCTTCAGAATTTCCCGCCAATTTTTCTCTGTGACCTTGACCTTGACATCGTATTTCTTGGCTGGCCTGTCACTGACGATGGCCACAGCGTTCCGGATGGTCAAGGTGGCGGAGTTTTTGGTGTCCGTAAACTCGAAAGTCACGGTGCAGTTGATCTTGAGGCATTCTTCGGCCTTGAACCTTACCCTCATGGCCGTGAAGATCTCCATGATGGGTGCTTCCTCGACAAAGTTGCCACGGTTCATGAAGTCGTCTTTGTTTATCGTGTTATCCACCTAATGAAATAAACAAGAAATGTAATGGAAAATCAGCATTAAAATATGACAAAGATTGAGTGGCATTTCGCACCTGAGCAAATGCAAACACATCTCAATAATTAAAGAAAAAGATCGTATCTGGTATGATCATTGAGGCAGAGTAAACGACCAGAGTCAAACGATGTCCACCTTATCAGCTGGAACTCTCTCTCTCTCTCTCTCTCTCTCTCTCTCTCTCTCTCTCACACACACACACACACACACACACACACACACAACAAAGGTGATGGTGTTTAGAAAAGGAAGATTTCTGGGTAGAGGTGAACGATGGACCATAAATGGTAAAACTTTAGAAGCGGTAAACAGGTATAATTACCTTGGGTTTGTTTTCACCACAAAATTGTCCTTGTCAATGCTAATATTAGGTAGTTAGAGCAAATTTACACCTGTTAAGAACCATGAGGAATTTACACTCCCAGAGTACCACTGTGTTTTAGACTGTTTGACGACCGGGTGTTACCGGCATTGCTGTATGGTTTTCAGCTCTGAGAGTTGACCAGAAGAAACAATGTCGAAAACACGCAATTGTTTGCAAGTAAACGTTTTCTGAATGTCGATTAAAAATCCCCCAACAGCATGTGCTAAGGTGACCTGGGCAGGTATCCTGTGTTAATTACCACCATACTCCATGCACTGAAATATTGGTTAAGGTTTGTAAAATGCCGGGCAGTAGACTTCCCAAGCAAGCTTAGCTCATGCCATTTCGTTCTCACATGCCAGAAGGATTAAACTGGGTAAAACAAATTGAAAGATGCTTGTCATATCTTGGTTTTGCATACATTTGGAACAGTGGTGGCCTTGAACGAAAAAAAAATTCTTAAGATGTCGTAAACAAAGACTGCGGAATTGCTTTTTGCAGGAATGGACCTCGAAGCTTGGTACCAGCCATATATTTGCTTCTTGTAGGACTTTTCAATTGTCTTTTGAGTGTGAAGAATATGTATCCTTCATAAACATAAAGAAATTCCGTGATGCATTTATTCGTTTTTCCTTGGGATGCAATGACCTGAAAATTAATGTACGGTCAAGAAAAGATCATAACCCTGACATGAACGGTCCATTTTGCAAAGAAACTGAGAATAAGGTGCAAGTTCTTTTAAATTGTTCTGTGTACAGTGACATTACACAGAAATATTTAGTGCGATATTTACAGGGTACGATTTGTACAGATGTCTCACGTTTGATAAGTGGGAAAAGAAGTAAAGAAGACTCGGGAAATTTCCATGTACATTTTTTATGCCCTTGAACGACGCTCGCAGAAATGCATAAGATGTCACTAGACACTCGGGATTAGAAATCATTATGACTATGTATATGAGTGTCCTGACTAAACCAATTTCATTCCGAGGTACATATTACACCCTGATCTTAAACAACCATGAAGTTGTAGCAGATATTGACATGTCGTCGACTTAACGGCAAGTTGTAAGCTATAGCGATCTGCTGTGCCATTGTTTTGAATTTGTATATATGTGTGTAATTTCTATACTGATGGGTCGTCGGCTGAAAATAAACAGTCAGTCTGTCAGTCAGTCCAGTCAGTCAGTCCAGTCAGTCAGTCAGTCAGTCAGTCAGTCAGTCAGTCAGTCAGTCAGTCAGTCAGTCAGTCAGTCAGTCAGTCAGTCAATGAATCAGTCAATCAATCAATCAATCAACAAATCAATCAATCTCTCTCTTTCTCTCTCTCTTTCTCCGTGTGCGCGCGCGCGTGCGTGCGTGTGTGTATGTGTGTGCGTTCGGGCGCGTATGAGTTGGGATAGGATATGGACTAGATAAGGTCATCAAGATCCAATGAATAAAGAACATGATTTATAGGAATGCCATTCCATGGACTCGACACAGCTTTCGTGTGATCCAAACCCTCAGGAGAGAAAGACGAACATATTGTCCTCACTTTCCATGTCCTCTAGGAAGGTGATCTCCGTATAGAGAGTTCAGGAACAACTACAACGTTGTCACTTTCTTCGCAGATTTTGTAGTTTTTGTAATAACTCTAGTCTGTATATCTCCACTTCCTTAAAATATTCTACTTCCTTCTTCCTTTCCAAACTTTTCCCTATGGGTCAGGGGTAGGGACAGACCCAATCTCATCTTTCTGCGTGATTGGCGAAGGTGAGTGATTCGGGAAATAGCCTTGACTTGCTCATATTCCAGTCAGCATCAGTAATTTGGGCCAGCATTGGCCTTTCGTAGCGTGCACAGGCATTCACCCATCAACCCATCCATTCGTCTAGACATCCACCCCCTCGTCCATCCATTTATTAGTCCATTCATACACACGTTATTCCCATCTGTATTCCTGGCTTTCTTCATCAGTCGTCATCGCCGCCTATGTCCTCTACCGTCTCTGTTCAGTCAGCTTCTATTACTTCTGCCCCTCATTCCTTTTGTCGGTTGGGGGTGAGGATGCACCCACCGTGACGCCCTACACGGCTGGGGGTGAGGATGCACCCACCGTGACGCCCTACACGGCTGGGGGTGAGGATGCACCCACCGTGACGCCCTACACGGCTGGGGGTGAGGATGCACCCACCGTGACGCCCTACACGGCTGGGAGTGAAGATGGACCCACCGTGACGCTCTGTAGGCTGGGGGTGAGGATGGACCCACCGTGACGCTCTGTAGGCTGGGTGTGAGGATGGACCCACCGTGACGCCCTGTAGGCTGGGGGTGAGGATGCGCCCACCGTGACGTCCTGTAGGCTGGGGGTCAGGATGCACCCACCGTGACGCCCTGTAGGCTGGGGGTGAGGATGCACCCACCGTGACGCCCTGTAGGCTGGGGGTGAGGATGCACCCACCGTGACGCCCTGTAGGCTGGGGGTGAGGATGCACCCACCGTGACGCCCTGTAGGCTGGGGGTGAGGATGCACCCACCGTGACGCTCTGTAGGCTGGGGGTGAGGATGCACCCACCGTGACGCCCTACACGGCTGGGAGTGAAGATGGACCCACCGTGACACCCTGTAGGCTGGGGGTGAGGATGAACCCACCGTGACGCCCTGTAGGCCGGGGGTGAGGATGAACCCACCGTGACGCCCTGTAGGCTGGGGGTGAGGATGCACCCACCGTGACGCCCTGTAGGCTGGGGGTGAGGATGCACCCACCGTGACGCTCTGTAGGCTGGGGGTGAGGATGCACCCACCGTGACGCCCTGTAGGCTGGGGGTGAGGATGCACCCACCGTGACGCCCTGTAGGCTGGGGGTGAGGATGCACCCACCGTGACGCACTGTAGGCTGGGGGTCAGGATGGACCCACCGTGACGCTCTGTAGGCTGGGGGTGAGGATGCACCCACCGTGACGCCCTGTAGGCTGGGGGTCAGGATGGACCCACCGTGACGCCCTGTAGGCTGGGGGTCAGGATGGACCCACCGTGACGCCCTGTAGGCTGGGGGTGAGGATGCACCCACCGTGACGCCCTGTAGGCTGGGGGTGAGGATGCACCCACCGTGACGCCCTGTAGGCTG
>JAWQFJ010023983.1:72500-77829 GCA_034096865.1 Theodoxus fluviatilis | reverse complement strand
CCAAAAAGCGAAGCAAAGAAAGAAAGAAAGAAGAAAGAAAGAAAGAAGAAAGAAAGAAAGAAAAAACAAAGAAAGAAGAAGCAAAGAAAGAAAAATAGAAAGAAAGACAGAAAAAAGAAGAAAAGAAAGAAAGAAAGAAGAGTGAAGACAGAAAGAATGAAAGAAAGAAAGACAGGCAGACAGACAGACACACATACAGACACACAGACAGACAGACAGACAGACACATAGACAGACACACAGATAGACACACAGATAGACAGACAGACAGACAGACAGACAGAAAGAAAGAAAGAAAGAAAGAAAGAAAGAAAGAAAGAAAGAAAGACAGAAAGACAGAAAGAAAGAAGGAAAGACAGAAAGAATGACATAACAAAAGACAGAAAGAAAGAAAGAAGAAGGAAAGAGATTAGTTTTATCACAAATATCACTTTCACCCAAAACTGGAAAGAAAAGAGACTGACTTCCATCCTCAGTAATGCAAGTTTGGGGTCTTTCATTTCCCTAGGGAAAGACGCAGTGAAATATGAGAGAGAGAGAGAAAAAAAGAGAGAAAGAGAGAAAGAAAGAGAGAGAAAGAGAGAGGGAAAGAGAGAAAAACAGAGAAAGGAGAGAGAGAAAAAAAACAGAGAAGAGAGAGAGAAAGAAAAGAGAGAGAGAGAGAGAGAGAGAGAGAAGTCTCTCAACATTTTTGAGGTGCATGTTATTTATTTTTTAGTGCGGGTGTTTAGACAAGTTTACCACTCTTGAACAAAGATGTCTGCTGTCTGTTCAATTCTCGTATTGTATACATATGTCTATTTATAGTGTATTTGGGATGAAGTGTAGAAGGCCCTGTATACTTGGATAATTGTTTTTTGTTTTCACAATAGTGTATGTGACTTTTTCCCCCCACGAGGATGAGAAAGGGGTCAGAGTACTTGAACGTCACGGTAGAATGTTAGCTCTAGAAAGAAGGGATAAACTGTTTTGTGTTGTCCAGAACAGCCAAAGAACTTGGACCCACTACCCCACCTCTACTCCCTACCCCAAAACCCCACTCCCTGTCTGCGTAAAAAAAAATACTATGACATAAGATAAACTTTTAACAAGCACTTTTTTCATCCCATAATTTTAAGAAATGACAAGACTTTGAAAACTGACGCAAGATCACACCAAAGGAGCTGGAGAAGTGTGCCGGAGACCAACCGCGCTGGCGAGCCATAGTGCATCGAGCCTCAACCGACTTTAAGGAAGCCCGGCGTCAAAGACTTTGTCACTGCATGAGAACAAAGCTATGGTGCAACACCGGCAGAGATCACAGCCACCGACTGCCAGTGCCCCCACTGCTCCAGACTCTGCACCTCCAGACTGGGATTGCAGAGCCACCTCCGAGCGCGTCGAGATATTGTTGCAACTTAGAAAGTCTTCTTCGGACCCGAAGGCCAACCACCAAAGGAAATTACATGACGATTAATACTGATACTAAAATCGCAGAAGACCACTTATCAATGGAAACATCAATGTATGAGAAAGGACGGAATAAAAGTAATAATCAGAATTAGTGTAGGGTTCTAGATTGACATGAATTCAAACTGAAAGTAGTGTTAAGTACGAATGAACACTAGTATTGGTCAGTGTTAGTGTTTTGGGCAAACCGTATCTTCTGCTGCGGGTTATTTGCTTGTTCTGAATGGATGAATAGGAGAATGAATGAATGAATGAATGAATGAATGGATGGATGAATTGATGAATGAATGAATGAATGAATGAATGAATGAATGAATGGATGGATGAATGGATGAATGAATGAATGAATGAATGAATGAATGAATGGATGGATGAATGGATGAATGAATGAATGAATGAATGAATGAATGAATGAATGAATGAATGAATGAATGAATGAATGAATGAATGAATGAATGAATGAATGAATGAATGAATGAATGAATGAATGAATGAATGAATGAATGAATGAATGAATGAATGAATGAATGAATGAATGAATGAATGAATGAATAGAGATGTACAGCCTATCCTCCTTGGTAGGCTATGTAAGGTCATTGATGAAGAAAACCATTGGAAGCGGTTAGAGTACGCGCGAGTAAAGTACTGAGTTCCTTCCTTATTCACTTGTTTCTAAATCACAAAGGAGGCGCGGTGGGTCTATTCTTACCCCAGCCCACAGGTGAATTTTCTGTTCTGAGATTCATCGGCGTGTGAGGGTGCGAATGTGTGTGTGTGTGTGTGTGTTTGTGTGTTTGTATGTGAGTGTGTGTATGTGTGCGCGCGCATGTGTGTGTACGTGTGTGTGTATGTGTGTGTCTGTGTGTGTGTGTATTTGTATGTGTGTGCGTGTGTGTGTGTTTGTGTGTGCGCGTGCGCGCGTGTGCTGTTGGTGTCACCGACAAAGGTGTTGTAGGAGAATGATGGTGATGTGGTGAAATGGTTGAAACAGCGGGCATGGTGATAGTGACAGCGGTGGTAGCAGTGTAGATGATGAAGGTGACTGTGGTTGTGGTGGTTGTAGCGTTGGTAGAAAGAATTCATTGTGGTGATGTTGATGGAAAGTAGAGTAAACAGAGAATGGCGGAGGTGGCTGCGGTAGTGATTGAGGCAGTGATTGTGAAGGCCCTGTGGTGGCAATGCTGGTGGCAGTGTTGGTGGTGGTGATTGTGGTGGTGCTGGTAATGGTAGCAGCGATGGTAGTGGTGTGTGGTTGGGGTAATGGTAGTAAAGGTGATGAGTGTAGTTCTGGAGGTAGAAAGCAATAGAAGGTGGTGGAGACGTTGGTAGTGGTAGACGGTGGTGATGATGGCGGTATATTGGGGAAGGTAGTGATGGTAGTCGGAGATGGAGGTGGAATAGACAAAATGATGCGCCTAGATGTTACTAAAGAAAGTGCTTAAAGAGGGCTTAGGGTAGAAGGGGGACTGACATGACACGATTGACCTTTCCTTCCCAGAAAGAAAGCAAAAAACTAAGCCCGTAAAACTAAGCCCGTAAAGGGGAAAGTGGCAGAAGCTTACGTCATTCCCCGACACATTTTCCAGGTACCCGGATGCAGGTACAGGTGTGCCGAGTGTCTCATGAGACCGCATGACGTTCGCTGAAAAACAGCTCCCCCCCCCCCCGTCCCCCCTCTCCCCCATTCCCCTTTCTCCCTCCCCCCCCCCCCTCCCAGACCACTGTCACGACTCAGACTTGTTTATTTACAACTTTCGTTTCGTTTGTACTGTTTCCCTACGCTGTTCGTTATTTTTGCATTTGCTTTGATTGTAAGTTATGCTTGCAAAGTGTGAAACCCCTTCGTTCATTTAATTAATTTTAGCTGAGCATGGTGTTCTACAATTTTTTGTCTGTGGATGGATTTTCTTGAGGGGGGAGGGGGGGAGAGGGGGAGGGGAGGGGGGCAGGGAGGAGGTGGGAGGGGGGAGGGGGGAGAGGGGAGAGGGGGAGGGGGAAAGGTGGAGAGGGGGAGAGGGGGAGAGGGGGAGAGGGGGGAGAGGGGGAGAGGGGGCAGGGGGGAGGAGGAGGAGGAGGAGGAGGAGGAGGGAGGAGGGGAGAGGGGAGAAGAGGGGAGGAGGAGGAGGAGGAGAGGGGGGAGGAGGGAGGAGAGGGTGAGGGGGAAAGGAGGGAGGGGGAGGGGGAGGGGGTGGGGGGAGGGGGGAGAGGAGGGGGGGAGGAGGGGAGGGAGGAGTGGGAGGAGGAGGGGAGGGGGGGAGGGGGAGGGGGGAAGGGGGAGGGGGGGAGAGGGGAGAGGGGGGAGGGGGAGGGGGGAGAGGGGGGAGGGGGGAGAGGGGGGAGGGGAGGGGGAGGGGGGAGAGTGGGAGAGTGGGAGAGGGGAGGAGGGGGGGAGGGAGAGAGGTAGGGAGGGCGGGCGGAGGGAGGGAGGGAGGGAGGGAGGAAGGAGGGAGGGAGGGAGGGGGGAAAGGAGGGAGGGAAGGAGGGAGGGTCTGAGGTGGGGAGGGAGGGAGGGAGGGAGGGAGGGAGGGAGGGAGGGAGGGAGGGAGGGAGGGGGAGAGGTGGGGTTACAAAGAAGCAGGAAAGTTTAATGTTGACTTTCCTGACCTCACGTGCTACTTTTGGCACACAACTCAGGACTTGCCTATCCCAGGATGAGAATTTCCCAAAGCAGTACCGCTAGGCATGAGTGAACCAGAGTGCTCACTCACCTGTGAGAACTGCCCGTTTTTGTTGGGACCCAAAGAAAACAAACCCGAAACCCGAGGGTAGCATACCTCAACAAAAATCATGCGACAAAAGACATGAAAGTAAACAATGAACACTGGATGAAGGATTGACGGATTTTGTTGCGGGTTTGTCTGTGTGTGTGTGTGTGTGTGTGTGTGTGTGCGCGCGCGCGTGAGTGCATGCGTGTGTGTGCGTGCGCGTGCTTGCGTGTACGTGTGCACTGAACTAATATTTGAACAATTTTATTCAATGGTCCACAGCCCTATTGAGTGACAGTAGTGATCTCTTCAGTCAAACACAATGCATGTCTCTGATGCAAATGTTGGCACAATTTTATATTAGATAATATGCTTCCTATCTACTCCTAACAACCCTCCTCCTCACTCTCCGCCACCCCCACTCCCCTAACTCCTCGAGAGAGTGAGAGTGAGAGAGAGAGAGAGAGAACGAACGAACGAACGAAAAACTTTATTGCTTAGGCCACCGGCCCATTGCAAGGTGAAACATTTACATTATATAGCAATGCGGTATCGAGAAGATTCTGGATAGTACTATGTGAATGGACACAGTATCGAGGGAAACAGTGTTTACTGGTATAGGCCTACGTAGTAGCACTAGTCTTCGAAAATATAATGATTTATACTTAACATTTCCATTCCTTCCGTTCTCATCTTAAATGCATGGTAAATGTACATACTCACTCTACGGATCGTAGCATAGTCATTGGTTGCTAGAAGCTCTTTGATAGTCTCATTTACATCGAGATGCGGAAATGGCATTAAAAATCTTTCTCGTAGTCCACACAAAGCAGGGCAATGACACAGAAAATGCACTTCAGTCTCCTCCTCCTCTACACATGTAGGGCAAACATTATAGAAAGTCGGGAGACTGTATCTATGTTTGTGAACATACAAGTCACTGACTCCAAATCGGAACCGTATCAAAGCATCTCTAAAACATTTCTTATCTAATGCGTACAAATATGGTTCTTGCTCTCGAACAGTTTTATACAGTCTGTAGAAGGAATACCGATTGCTATCTTGTAACGTTTGCCTCCACTCACTATCAAAATCAGCTACCAATTTTTCTTTGAGATTCTTAAGGAATGCTCTTTTATTTTCTACAGCTTGTCTTGTCCATTCTCTTTCCATGT
>JAWQFJ010023983.1:40000-47500 GCA_034096865.1 Theodoxus fluviatilis | reverse complement strand
AAGACGATGTCACTGTGACCAATGGTTAGTTTGAGGGCCAGATCCGATTTGCCTCCGCCGCCCACCAGGAGTGCTTCAGTTTTTGAGTCATTGAGTTGGAGCTTGTTCCGGGTCATCCACCGTTTAACGTCAGAGATACAGTGTTCAATTGTAGAAAGAAGAGAGTGGATTTGACTTTCACGATGAATTTAGATAACATATTGCCAAGGGAATTGGGGGGGGGGGAGAGAAAAAAAGAGAGCAAACATTCATGTTTAATTTTCCTATGATATCAGGATTCCAAACAAATTTTCTGTTGAAGCCACGCTGCACAGCTATCTTCTCCTGTCATCGGTCGCAGCATCAACGTTAAAAATACAAATGCACAGGTGAAACAGGACTCCCAGGACGTTTCTGAGCGACAGTCTTCAGACGCAATGAGCACGGATGTAGACAAGAGATAAGCACATGACTCGCACGCTTTACATCAAGCAGTGTTGCACAATACGTGCATTTGTCACGTATCACATTATTGATATATTCCGCAGCTTGGCCTCTTTCGCCCGGGTCTTCAGATGGCTCTGCGGGACAATGTTATGTTTTATGGCAGGGACATTACAGATGGCAGCTAGTCGTAGCAAAAGCATCAGCACTTAGGCGGACAGGGACTGAGTGACACCATCTGACCTCGGGCAGACTGAGGCGGATCAAGAAGGGGATTACAAATTTAGTTGGGCTGATGGAGGCGCACAATAGGTTATTCATAACAAGTAGTTGAGATATCGTATTATTGGTGCAGAAACTGGGATTGAGGCAGGTGGTATAGGAGAAATTGTTTAGAAAAGGGATGCTTGGTTCTCGACGAGATGGTATCGTCATGGTAGTTTACGACCCCATAAGTAAGGGCACGGACTTGAATTGATGATTTGTCGTTTTGAACGGCATGCGGAGAAAAGAAAATATTAGACTGCGATGGTGACGAGAATAAAGTGAGAGCTTCTTGATAAAAAAATAATAAACCAGAAGTGTGCAATGCATGGGTGACTCCAGTGAAAGACGGTGGAAAAAGAGGGGCTGTGGAAGGCAATCTTTGCGAGACACACGAAGCGTGGGAACCACTCTCCACAGTAAAGTTGGACAATGCGCTTTCGAAGGCGACGACAAGGCTTTCCTGCATGAAAAGCATTGCGCCAGCAAGGAGCTGAATGACTCCATCTCTGGTTCAGACTTTTTCCGTGATCACTTGTGAGGGAGTCTTCGAAGCTAAGCAGCCCACGTGTGATTTCTGACGTCAGCACGTGAAGTACAACGTGACTGGCACGGACGAGCAACTGCAGCGGCGCAAACTCGCCCGTGCCTGTCGGGGCTACCCCGAAAAATGCACAGCAGCGGCATAGGTAAATATTTAAAAAAGAAAGTGCATTTTGCAATGCACCACAGGAGAATAAATGCACAAAATCATCACCTACGGCATCAAAGTACATCAGCCCTTTCTTTTTTCTTTTTTAAGGTGCCAGAAAGGATGAGATTACGCCTACAAAACGTGTTAGGCCTTTTACCCTTTCCTCCGCGCGTTGCCTTACAAATCATTGATTGCTCTGAAAAAAATAGTTCGTATAAAAGCACCGTCTCCTCACATGTTTCTAGAGCAAAACGCAAGTAGAAGAGTTCATTATGGTCAACTTGCACTGTCACTTTTAGTTTGGCTCTCCTCCAACCCTACTGTAAACTTTGCTGATCTCATTTTGTTTACACCATTCGGTGATGTGAATGATGCTCATGTCATAAGCAAGTTCAATGGAGCACCGATAGAGAGAAAAAATATTTTATTATTTGCACTCAGTAATAATAATCGCTTATTATTTGCACCCAGTAATGTAGAAAATCTTATGCGCAGCATAGAAATGGGCCCAGAACAATACACCACACGCTAGGTCGAAGTTACCCATGCGAGGCAGACGGATTACAGGGGTAGAAGCAGGGTGCGAGCTACAAGAACTTGACAGTTGAGCAGGTAGGGTTACAGCCGCTTATGCGCAGGCAGACCGCCACCCAGGGTAGGCAACACCCGACACCCGAGCTGGTCATGAGGAGTGGAATGCCTGAGTGGGTCACGGTCGTGGTCTCTATTGGGGTCGGGGCTTTCCAGGAAGAGCAAGAGGTCATGCGTGGTGCTTGAGGACACGTTGGCTGGAATGCTGTTGTCGCAATGCGGGACGACCAATGACAGCCCGGGGTTTTGTCATGTTCCCTTCGTCCAAAGCACGTTGTGCTGGCGAGATACTGGAGAGGGGTGAGATGGGGTGAGGTGACACGGGGTGGGGGCAATGTGGCTCTCGTCGGGGTGTCATGGGTTGAATGGGTGTTGTGGAGTGGAATGGTGTGGGGGTGATGCATGCTGAAACAGAGTGGAGGGTGAGGGGCCTCTGATGGGGTGAGGTGCATTTTCTGGGGTGGAGTGGGGTAGTGCGATACAGGGTGAGTCGGGGTGGTGAGTAAGGGGGATGGGTTGAGGTCGGTTTTTCAGGAGGACTGGGTCTGGGAAGAATTGGGATTGAGGAGGGTCGCTGAAGGGGTTGTCTGGAGTGGGTATGAGATAAGCTTTGCGTGGGATTGAAGGGGTATGGGTTTTGAGGTCAGTAAGGGCGGGAATGGGGTGGAGTTAGGGGAGGAACCGTGGGATGTGGCTGGCGGCCGAGTCTCGGCTCTCGTGGTGTTTGCAGTGCACAGCTGTGCAAACAAAAACACTTTTTTTTTAAAGAGAGACAGGATTTTACGAAATCAAACAAGGGTATTTGACTGGGTAAGATTTCAACCGCACACACTGTCTCCCCGGTCAATGCAGGGGTGCGTGACTGCAAGCGCAAGACAGCACGTGATGCTCGGTGCACGTGTACACAAGTGAGCTTGCCTTCGTGTTACAGTGCATTGCCAACAAAGATACGTTGACCGATAAGTAAGCCCAAGACCACGGGCTTTAAAGTTATTCAAGTGCATTTGGTAAGGTCTTCTAAGAGGGGGGGGGGGGGTGAAGAGTAGGCAGGGTAGAGAGATCTTGACGACTGAAAACCGCAGACACAATTTGTGTCTCCTGGAGCGTCAACGCAACAAAATATTACGTGCATATCAGCGGAGTGTCAATGGCGGACTGTTTTTGACACGCAACGCGATTTCATGGTTTAATTTCTGGAAGTCTACCTGTTTTTGTTGCATGCTGCACGCATTGCTCTCACGCTGGTGAGCTTGTCGACGGGTAAACAGCATTCCAGTCCATTCTCACTGAAGCAGGGAAAACACTCATACACCTGCACGCTGGTTCAGTTTGGAAGCTAAACAAAAGACCACTGCCTCGCACTGTAATTGTTGAGTCTGACTGTGTCCTTTGCGGCACTGAACGAAAGTCGTCTCTCATAACTTATTACTAACGACTTATCGCAGTTGCTAGATGAAGACACCGAGCTTGGCCGTTGCACAGAGGCGGTGCGCTATCTGCACACTGTGCACACAGTTTGCATGGCGCATGAGACAAAAATGTTGTCCCGTGGTCTTCCCTTCAGTCACTGTTTAGCCAGTTATATTTTGGTTGTGGCAAAGTCCACAACTAGTTTTGCATTCACCAACGACGTAGCCCTTAGAATAGAAGATAAACGGAAATATTTCGCCTCACCAACAATGGTGTCCATACACACATGTATGTGAGTCACCTTAGATAAGAGCTACCCGTGGCAAGCAATAACAAACAAGATACTCCCCTGATAAGGAGCCGAGGAAACTCTACATATAACAAACTATAGCTAACCAACAGATAACTTGTTTTCCAGTACAGTACAACTGCACTCATCTATCGTAGTTTTTAATTTTATTAAATTTATTATACAAACTGTATTCGTGGAATTTTCCTGCGTTTTTATCGTTCTTGTTAAAGGGCTCTGACGTACATCAAAACCTAAAACGGAACACTTCCGGTAAAGCATGAGCTGGCTTACTCCCTTGCAAGCGTGACAAGGTCCCGGTCTTCCCAGGCGAGAAAAAGCGTTGTGTTTACAAATGTTGGAGCGGTTCTTGGAAAGCTCTTATCGCCAAAGTCAGCTGCAGATAGGGCGACCGGCCAAGGTGACCACAGCAGACAACCAACAAGGGCGACACACCTTTCACCTGACAGGCTGCACCTATTCTTGTCGGCTGCTTTTTCTTCGCTCCGTTGGAAAAGCGGTGTTGTCTCGTCTTGTCTAATGGTGCGTTTTGTTTGTCCCAAGGCATGCTAAAGAAATTTTGGGATTTCAGTTTTTAGAGTAATATTTCTAGACGTTGGGTTGCGCTTGTTTTAACTTTTTAGACATCTTTTGGCATGTTGTGCGATGCAGAACTGCAGGGCGGGCTGAAAAACAGCATCGGGTCTTACTGTGTTCGTGGTCTTTGAAACCGAATGTTAAGGACTATTCACCGTTAGAGTAACTTTTAAAAACTAAAACAGAGGTACGAAACCGAAGATTCAGTGCTATACACATGCACCTCATTATCTCGCAAGAAACGTTTGCAAACATGTGTGCGTGAATGCGTGCGTGTAAGTGCGATTATGTGTGTATGTGTGCGTGTGTGTGAGTGTGTGCGTGTGTGTGTGTGCGCGTGTGTGTGCGTGTGAGTGTGTGTGTGTGTGTATGCGTATGTGTGTGTATGCGTATGTGTGTGTATGCGTATGTGTGTGTGTGTGTGTGTGCATGCGTGTGTTTATTTGCCTGCGCCTGCATGTGTATGTATGTGTGTGCTCAGATCCGAGCTTGAGCGGTTTTCACAGCTGTAATGCAGAAATGATATTGTATAATCAAACAGGTTTTGTCGTGTTGGCCTCCTGGCCGCAGCGGGATTTCTGGATCAACGCATCAACTTAGGTATTTTGTACAGTACCACAGGGCTCAGGATCCTACTCTGTCCATGATGGCAGCATGGTGAGTATTGGGGAAGATTAGATTTGTTTTCTCCTTGGTCGGTAGATGGGTGTTGTGATGTTTCTCGGGGTTGGATACGAGGTTGGCGACTAATTTGTTGCTGGGGCTGGCTTCGGCTCGATCTCCCAGGGTGGTAGGAACGCAGGACTGGATCTCTATTACCTGATCCTGCCCCAACGGTCCCCATCGCCTCTTAAGCTGCAGGGGGGGGGGGGGGGGGGGGGGGGGGGGGGGGCGCCTGAGTGAGCTGCTAGGCAGGCCCGGCAAACCCAACAGGCAGGGGCTCCAGCTGATAAAGGGGTCATCAAGAGGCTCTGGCCGCAAGTTCCACTTTATATGCATTCCATATTTATACGCCACTTCGTGTTAACCTCAGTGTTGTGCTGGACAGTTGGACGTTGGAGACCACACTCAACCAGCCAGCTCTTGTATGTTTCTGCTGAGGCCTTGCGAGCCAGGATGTTGATACTTTGCACACTGATTGTAACTGATGGCTTGTGCTCATCTGTGCCTGTTACGGCCATCTTTACCACCTCACAGACCTTTGGTCTGTCAGACACGGTGTTACCTTGGTCAGAAATTTGGACGATTTCAATCTTCTTGGAAAACCTCAGAGACAGATTTCTGTGACGTCATTGTGCGACAAACTCTTCGCACTGGTGTCCATGTTGGTTGTCATGGCTGCTTCCCAAGATTAAATGAAGGCAACGTATCAAAATCGGCATTTTCTCTGTTTCAGCTCAGAGTGTAAGGTATCTTTTAAAACCAGGGTATGTGATAACTTGAACAAAGAAATTCGTGGTTTTGTTACAATAATCTGCCGACTGACCACCATGAGATAGATATAAGAAAGTCGTGGTGGTGGGAATGGTAGCGGATGTGG
This sequence comes from Theodoxus fluviatilis, assembly GCA_034096865.1. Taxonomy (NCBI): domain Eukaryota; kingdom Metazoa; phylum Mollusca; class Gastropoda; order Cycloneritida; family Neritidae; genus Theodoxus; species Theodoxus fluviatilis. The sequence continues at coordinate 41,692 of JAWQFJ010023983.1, read as the reverse complement.
TGGATGTGGTGGTGGTGGTGGTGGTGGTGGTGGTGGTACTGGTGTTGGTGGTGGTGGTGGTAGTGGTGGTGGTGGTGGATGTGGTGGTGGTGGTAGTGGTGGTGGTGGTGGTGGTGGTACTGGTGGTGGTGGATGTGGTGGTGGTGGTGGTGGTGATGGTGGTACTGGTGGTGGTGGTGGTACTGGTGTTGGTGGTGGTGGTGGTGGTGGTAGTGGTGGTGGTGGTGGATGTGGTGGTGGTGGTAGTGGTGGTGGTGGTGGTGGTGATGGTGGTACTGGTGGTGGTGGATGTGGTGGTGGTGGTGGTGGATGTGGTGGTGGTGGTGGTGGTGATGGTGGTACTGGTGGTGGTGGTGGTACTGGTGTTGGTGGTGGTGGTGGTGGTGGTAGTGGTGGTGATGGTGGATGTGGTGGTGGTGGTAGTGGTGGTGGTGGTGGTGGTGATGGTGGTACTGGTGGTGGTGGTAGTGCTGGTGGTGGTGGTGGTAGTGGTGGTGATGGTGGTACTGGTGGTGGTGGTAGTGCTGGTGGTGGTGGTAGTGGTGGTGATGGTGGATGTGGTGGTGGTGGTAGTGGTGGTGCTGGTGGTGGTGGTGGATGTGGTGGTGGATGTGGTGGTGGTGGTCGTCGTCGTCGTCGTGCTGCTGCTGCTGATATGTTTTAAACGCTTGATTATTTTCAATCTAAATTTATTAGACTCAAGATTTGGAGAAAAAAACACCTCCGCTGCCACTGCTGTTGTTGCTTATCTACGCTTTTATAACGTTGAGTGGAGCCTTTTTTCAATAATCAATTAGACTTTAAACATTTTAGAAATACACGATCGTAGAACATACGTAGATATTACAAACGCCATTCTTAGTTACTTTCATTGCTCCCCGTGACAAACGCTTACTTCTAAGCAAATGAAAAGTATCTCACCTTGTGTGCCTCTGACAGGTTCCGTTATACTTTCAGTACATAGCTTACAGTATATACATGTATAGGGACGTATGCGCAACAAGCCTCTTTATGGCCATCTCCACCGCGTAACTAAAAGGTCAAACTCAAGGCAAAGGTGAAAGGTAAGGGTATGGTTCTACATAGCGACGTATCTCCCACGTCTGGGCCTCAAAGCGCTTGACACTTTACCCCTGCACATTTCACTATCAAAACTTCAGCAGAGGAGACCTCGCTGTCGGAGTAAAGGCGGATGAAAATTCATGCACATCAAGACGGCGTTTGCTAGTCTACCATAAGAAATTTACATTCAACTGATCTCGACAGAAATGTTTATAAGCACCACTGCATCACAGGTGTTCCCGAGTGGTTAGAGCGATTGGTTTTCAGTGGCTAGGGACTGGTGCGTGCGGCGTTTTAAGCGGTCGACCCACATCGCATTCTAGTCCACTAGATACTTCGCCTGCCGGCGAAAGAGTCTCTATAATACTATAGCTCAGTTATTATCACGTGATGGAAGGATTCCGTCCGAAATATGCATGAGGAGGTCACACGAGAGGTTTGTGGGATAACCCTCTTTTCCCTGACAAAAGCCGTTAAAGTAGTTCTAAGACTATTTCGGACAAAACACATAACTTACGCTTTTTCAGGCAATAAGCAAGCGTTTATTCGATAAAATAAAATGATTGTGTTGAAATGGAAACAAGTTTTGACATCTGAATGATTTCTGTAAAAAGTGGAGAAAAAATAGCA
>JAWQFJ010023983.1:32500-35000 GCA_034096865.1 Theodoxus fluviatilis | reverse complement strand
GGTCTGTGACTGTCTCCATGTGTTGTGGTGTGTAGGTCTGTGACTGTCTCCATGTGTTGTGGTGTGTAGGTCTGTAACTGTCTACATGTGCTGTGTGTAGGTCTGTGACTGTCTCCATGTGTAGTGGTGTGTAGGTCTGTGACTGTCTACATGTGGTGTGTAGGTCTGTGTCTGTCTCTCTCCCTGTGTTGTGTGGTGTGTAGGTCTGTGACTGTCTCCATGTGTTGTGGTGTGTATGTCTGTGACTGTCTCCATGTATTGTGGTGTGTAGATCTGTAACTGTCTACATGTGCTGTGTGGTGGGGTGCTGGACGTTTCGCCCCAATTGCGACATTCGGAACGTCGTTTAGCTAAGATCCGGCCGCGTTAATGTATCTGCGTTTTCTGACAAACGTCTTGCTCGGCGGTACTGACGTGACGTTATTTCAATGAGATTTTCTAGGAGGATTAATTTCGAGAACATTGGTGAAGGAGAAAGAAGGATTTTTTACGATGCGGGTCGTTTCGTATCCTGGACGTTTCGTACCTAGTCGTTTCGTACCCTAACCCTAACCCTAACCCTAACTCTAATCCTAACCCTAACCCGTAGGGTAAGGGTTAGGGTAGAAAAGGTACGAATCGACTAAATGAGGTACACAACGACTAGGGTACGTTGCATCCATGGTACGAAACGTCCAGGGTACGAAACGTCCTGTATTCGATTTTTTATCCCTCCAGGTTTACTGAAGGTCCTCACAGCTTTATTGGGGTTTTTTATGCCAAAACCTGGAGATTCAGCGCCAGCGGTTTTTATTGTATTACGACGACGACAACATCGATCATGATGATGATAATGACTACGACGACGATGACAACGAGGAGCTGCTGCTGGTGGTGGTGGTGGTGGTAGTGGTGAAGATAGTGATGGTGGTGGTGGTGGTGGTGATGATGATGATGATGATGATGATGATGATGATGATGATGATGATGATGATGATGATGATGATGATGATGATGATGATGATGATGATGATGATGATGATGATGATGATGATGATGATGATGATGATGATGATGATGATGATGATGATGATGATGATGATGATGATGATGATGATGATGATGATGATGATGACGATGATGATGACGATGATGATGATGATGATGATGATGATGATGATGAGATGATGATGATGATGATGATGATGATGATGATGATGATGATGATGATGATGACGACCTGTCATTGGCGCACAACATGTTTCTGATGATGCAAAGTCTGTATCGATTTTCTCTCCTGGCCGCCGCAAGACCAACGCGAGCTGCGGGGCCAGCAGTGGAGCCGCGTGAGACAATTGTGCCCCAGCGTCTTCACACCGGTCTCAGGCCTGCTGTATCACGACAATATTTGCATGGAGGCACCAAGAACTTGTCAAAGAGGTGTATCAAAGTCCAGCTGTTTCTATGCCTATGGTCATCGTCCGATCCTGACACCTCTGTAAAGACATCGTCACCAAAGTCGGGGATTAAAACACCGCTCCTGACGTACTTATTGGAGGCTGCGTTGCTTGAGGATTGGCGACACCGATCCAACATCTAGACACAGACACCACAAGCGGCAGGAAATGCGGGGAACATGCTGCGTGCTAGGTCTCACCGCCCTCATTTAGGAAACTCCCCCCTGACTTTGCTGCTGTGGTCCTTCCTGGGTTAGAGGGACAAAATTATGATTTTCCTCTTGAACCAGTCCATATCCCTCATCCCACCCTCTATCAATGTATTGTACTGCAGCACGTATCGTGGTTGGTAGGTCGGTTGCTAGTAGATTGTGTTGTTTGATTGTTGATTGGTTGGTAAGTTGATTATTTGGTTAGTTAATTGGTTGGTTAGTTAGTAGGTTGCTAGTAGGCTGTTTTGTTGGCTAGTTGTTTTGTTGGTTGGTTGTTTTGTTAGTTGGTTGGATGGTTGGTTGGTTGGTTGGCTCGCTGGTTTGTTGGTTGGTTGATTGGCTGGTTGGTTGGTTAATTGGTCGGTCGGTTGATTGGTTGGTTGGTTGGTTGATTAGCTTGTTTGATTGTTTCAAAACAGCATACCACTCCTTTAGGTGCGACTTGTTACCTGGCAAGACTACCGCTAGTTCCAGTAAAGCTAGCGAGATCTCGTGAGGTAATCTGCATTGTATCGACTGTTTTTTACTTCATTCATTAAACCCTCCCCCTTGTGGATTGGGTAGAACAGTAATAAAATGACCGAGTCTCTATAAGCGACTTGTAAAAGGCAAATAACTAGGCCTCTCTCTCTCTCTCTCTCTCTCTCTCTCTCTCTCTCTCTCTCTCTCTCTCTCTCTCTCACTCCCACAGGTGGCGACTAGTGTAGAGCACGCGTTCACTTCGGCTCTGCTTATTTTACTCCCTGTGAGTGAAATAAAATCAGCACTATGCCAGTTGCTGGTCTTCCAACAGCTGTTGAGGTACTGCTGACCTCGCTGCTTGCCTCGGATGAGCTGTCCTCGTGGAAAGTG
>JAWQFJ010023983.1:15000-20000 GCA_034096865.1 Theodoxus fluviatilis | reverse complement strand
GAAAGAGGAAGAGGTCGGACCCTCTACCCAGTCAGGTGATGCATCGATGAACTCATTGGTTATTCTGTCGGCCCAGTCGGCCTTACAGCGTCCATTGGCATACAAGGAGAAAAATCTAATGCAATTGACTTCGCTTCATATGCAAACGTCAATGCATTCAAGCATTAAGGTGCATCCAGCTTTTGGAACTAGAAATTTGAGTAAGAGAACCCAACAACAGGAATAAATCTAGCGAAACATATGGGTGGAGGTGCGTACCGCTCTGATACGAAAGAACAGGAAGAGGACGGCTGAAAAAAAGGATTCAACTTTTTTACATGAAGAACATGAAGAGATGGAAATATCGAGGCCTAGGTGAGGATTGGTGGAGAGAAGCGGGAAGTGGAATCGTTGTAACAGTACGACTGATGGACTCGTAAACAGATTGTGGACGAACCAGGAAAGAGAGATAGCTGAGGGAAGAAAAAAAAAGAATAAAAGAAAATAACCGAACGTTGAAGAAGTGCAGAAATGAGAACTACGAGGGAAATAGAAAAAAAAACAAAATGAGGGGATGCCTGTGTGTATGTGTGTGTGTGTGTGTGTGTGTGTGTGAGAGAGAGAGAGAGAGAGAGAGAAAGAAAGAGAGAGAGAGACAGAGAGAGACAGACAGACAGAGAGAGACAGAGAGAGAGTGACAGAGAGAGAGAGTGACAGAGAGAGACACATACAGAGAGAGACACATACAAAGAGAGACACATACAGAGAGAGAGAGAGACAGAGACAGAGAGTGACAGAGAGAGAGAGAGACAGAGAGAGAGAGAGATAGAGAGAGAGTGACAGAGAGACAGAGAGAGACAGAGAGGGGAGGGAGGGAAGTTTTGTTGAAAGAGCGCTAAAGAAAGCTCATAAACACCAGTTGAGGCAACATTTGGTGACAAATAAAAATTCCAAAATTAATGTTTTAAAAAAGTAAACTGAGTTTTCGGAACTGGAACACATCTATGTAAGCGGGATCATACATAAACAGGAACTCGCAATAACGTCCAGACAGGCAATACATGTCTACACTCATGAGATATTTTCAAGTCATTGCCGAAACCTTTCGTCCGTGCTAGAGAAAATATTATGAAGACTAGCGACATCTTCTCATTCATTCTTCACCACATAAAATATTTGAGAGGTTACTCATCTTACCCTGCACGCTAAATGGAACAACCACCTCTCAAAAGAACTGAGCTCTGCAACTTTCCTGGCATCAATAAACTTGTATTCTCACCTAGCTTCAGCAATGAAGCACTGTCTGCTTTCTGAGACACCACCCTTGATAGAGAGGATTATAAACCATGATAACGTCCTTAAAAATGTCAAAATTTCCTTGTCTGTCTGTCATGAATGCAACAAATGATGTTTATGTTCAAAGTATCCTGATATTTTGTCAATCAAGGAGAAAAAGGCTATTCCACATATTGTTATGTATGCATATCATGCTTAAAAAAACCAAAATGCAGTCAATATGCCATGGCCAATGAATCTTATTACTGTGAATATGTTGTGATAGGCGGGTGCCCTAACAAAAATAAAACGATCGTTTGTTTATCCCACCCCCCTGCTCTCTCTCTATCTCCCCCTCCCTCTCTCTCTCTCTCTCCCTTCCTCTCTTTCTTTCTCGCTTCCCCCCCCCCTCTCTCTCTCTCTCTCTCTCTCTCTCTCTCTCTCCCTTCCTCTCTTTCTCTCTCGCTCTCCCTTTCTCTCTCTCTCTCTCTCTTTCTCTCTCTCTCTCTCCCCCTCTATCGCTCTCTCTCCCTTCCTCTCTTTCTTTCTCGCTTCCCCTCTCTCTCTCTCTCTCTCTCTCTCTCTCTCTCTTTCTTTCTCTCTCTCTCTCTCTCTCTCTCTCTCTCTCTCTCTCCCTTCCTCTCTTTCTCTCTCGCTCCCCCCCTCTCTCTCTCTCTCTCTTTCTCTCTCTCTCTCTCTCTTTCTCTCTCTCTCTCTCTCTCCCTCTCTCTCTCTCGTCTCTCTCTCTCTCTCTCACACACACTCACACACACACACACACACACACAGGCATCTCCTCTTTTTTTCTTTCTATCTCCCTCGTAGTTCTCATTTCTGCACTTCTTCAATGTTCGGTTATTTTCTTTTATTCTTTTTTTTTCTTCCCTCAGCTATCTCTCTTTCCTGGTTCGTCCACAATCTGTTTACGAGTCCATCAGTCGTACTGTTACAACGATTCCACTTCCCGCTTCTCTCCACCAATCCTCACCTAGGCCTCGATATTTCCATCTCTTCATGTTCTTCATGTAAAAAAGTCGAATCCTTTTTTCAGCCGTCCTCTTCCTGTTCTTTCGTATCAGAGCGGCGCGCACCTCCACCCATATGTTTCGCTAGATTTATTCCTGTTGTTGGGTTCTCTTACTCAAATTTCTAGTTCACAAAGCTGGATGCACCTTAATGCTTGAATGCATTGACGTTTGCATATGAAGCGAAGTCAATTGCATTAGATTTTTCTCCTTGTATGCCAATGGACGCTGTAAGGCCGACTGGGCCGACAGAATAACCAATGAGTTCATCGATGCATCACCTGACTGGGTAGAGGGTCCGACCTCTTCCTCTTTCTTCAGGAGGGACGAGGTGGTCCTCTGCCGGTCCCGGGTCGGCCATTGTCATTTTATACAACCGTTTTGACTGTCGTCTGAGCCTCCAACAGAGTGTGATTCCAGTGGATGCTTGTTGTCCGTTAAGCATGTTTTGGTGGAGTGCCCCCTACTTTAAAGTTAAGAATGTGTTCTTTTAATTCTAAAAACCTGTCTGTGATAATGCAACATTTTGAATCTGTGATAACATCTTTAAATCCATTTGGGTTTTATCATGTTTGATTAATGTTGTCTATGATGAAGTTTTATGTATATATTTATGCACTCTTCTTTTGTTAACGTACATGTCTGTCTATATACATTATATATACATCCGCTTTTAAACAATTTCTTCAAATAATTTGTGACTTTAAATAGCCTTTCAATGCTGATAAGCCTTAAGCCACTTCCTTCCTTTTTTCCGTTATTCCTTCCTTCCTTCCTTCCTTCTCTCCTTCCTTCTCTCCTTCCTTTCATCCTTCCATCCATTCTTCCTCCCTTCCTTTCTACGAATGTCTGCCCATGCGCGCGCGCGCGCGTGTGCATTGCAAACGTTATGCGTACAAATGTGTACAGTATTTTATAGATGAGTTTTTTTTTACTGTGCTCATCATTCCACCGAAACAGCTCTGCTCCGTGTTCTAAACGATCTTCTCGTTGCTTCTGACAATTCCAAAGTTTCTCTTCTTACTCTGTTGGACTTGAGTGCCGCGTTCGACACAATAGACCATGGAATTCTTCTCACCCGTCTTAGAAACGTTTTTGGCATTGGGAACTAAGCACTCTCTTACCTGCATTCATGTCTCGGGTTTTGCTTCTGATCCTACACCTCTTAAGTACGAAGTCCCTCAGGGCTCTGTTCTGGGTCCTCGGATGTTTCTACTGTACATCCAACCACTTTCCAATGTAATTGACAGTCATTCAGTCTCTCACAGTGCTGATGATACCCAGCTCTACAACTCCTCCCATCCCAGTCAAATCCACTCTCTTCTTTCTACCAGCGAACACTGTATCTCTGACGTGAAACGGTGGATGACCCGGAACAAGCTCCAACTCAATGACTCAAAAATTGAAACACTCCTGGTGGGCGGCGGAGGCAAATCGGTTCAGGCTCTCAAACTAACCATTGGTCACAGTGACATCGTCTTCTCTCAGTCTGTTAGAAATTTAGGCGTCATGATTGACGATGATCAGTCAATGAGATCTCATGTCAACAAAGTCTGTCAGTTAGCATTTTATGAGCTAAGGAAAATTAGTGCCATTCGTCATTATCTTTCTCAGCAGGCCACCAAAACACTCATCACCTCACTTGTTCTGTCTAGTCTCGACTATGGAATCTCTCTTCTCGCTGGCATCCCCGACACTCTGCTTAACAAACTTCAGAAAGTTCAGAATTGTGCTGCTAGGCTAGGTTTTCGATGTCCCAAGCGTACCCATGTCTCATCACTCCTACATACACTTCACTGGCTCCCCATCTCTCAGATTATAAACTTGCTACTTTGTGCTTCAAGGCCATCGACAACACCGCACCACACGCTCTTACAGAAATTCTTGGGGTCTACACGCCCTCCAGATCTCTACGCTCAGCTGCTGACTCTAGAATGCTTAAGGTATCACGCCGTAATAAGAACACTCAAGGACAGCGTGCCTTCTCCTATATCGGACCTGTAACCTGGAATAGTCTCCCTCTCTCAGTCCGTCATTCTGACACTCTGCCCCAGTTCAAAAGTGTTCTAAAGACCCATCTCTTCCGATCCGCCTTTCCAGCTGAGCTGCTTCGCCTTACTTGACCTTGCCTGCAAGTGCTGTGTATATTATATAGTTTGTTCTTTTTGTTCTATTGGATCTTAGTTTTTGTTTTTTGTTTATGTGTGTTTTGTGTGTGTAGGAATGTGGTGTTGAGTTGTTGTATGAGTGTTGATTCTTTGGATTGTAAACGCCATGAGCTTGCCTGGCAAGGGAAGGTATGTGCTTATGAATAAACTATTATTATTATTTTTAAAAATTAAACACGAAATATAGGAAATTCCCCTTTAAGACGATTTTTGTTCTTGTTTGGCGCGTAATAGACGTTGAACCAACACTCACACAGTCACACAGAGGGGATGTTGCATAATTAATGTTTACTTTCTACTTGTACATTCATACTTATTCACGCACACACATGGACGTTATTCAATTTTTAAAATTGAACTTATCAAAGGGAAACTGGGGAAGTGCCACAACTGAACGCGTATACCATCTTGAAGTGTCGGAACGTCATTCTCCCCCTCCAAGTTTCAGTAAAAGCGCCGGCATTCGATAGTCACTATTTCAGGTTTTGAACAGATAATTTGCAGTGACCACCACTTGTCAGTTACTTAACCACTTACGGCCTGAAGCAATGTA
>JAWQFJ010023983.1:7500-10000 GCA_034096865.1 Theodoxus fluviatilis | reverse complement strand
ACAACTACAACGCCGTCGACAACGACGCCGATGATGATGTTAGCTAAGAAAATGACGACGACGATGACGACTACGATAATGATGATGATGATGATGATGATGATGATGATGATGATGATGATGATGATGATGATGATGATGATGATGATGATGATGACGACGACGACGATGATGATGATGATGATGATGATGATGATGATGATGATGATGATGATGATGATGATGATGATGATGATGATGATGATGATGATGATGATGATGATGATGATGATGATGAGGATAATGATGATGAATGATGATGAATGACGATGATGATGACCTGTCATCGGCGCACATGCTTGTTTCTGATAATGCAAAATCAATATCGATTTTCTCTCCTAGCCACCACAAGAGCAACGCGCGCTGTGAGGCCAGCGGTGGCGATGCGAGAGTATTCCAGGCACACTGGCGAAAAGCCTGCTGCGTCACGACAACATGTGGATGGAGGCACCAACAATGGACTAAGATGTGTATGAACGCCCAACCTGCTTCAGAGCTACGATCATCGACCGTTTCTGGCCCCTATGAGTGATATCGTCGCTATAGTCAGAGGGAAAAACGCTCTTAGACCATCTCTGAAAGCTGTATGGTTTGGATAGACGAAGAGGTGCAATGTGCGTGCGTGCGTTTGTGTGTTTGTATCCTTCTGTGTGCCTCTCTGTTTGTCGTTTTTCTGTCTCATACACACACGCACGCACGCACACACACACACACACACACACACGCGCGCGCGCGCGCGCACACACACACACACATACACACACACACGGACGAACAGACAGACGGTCAGCTACAGCCATAGACCAACACGCTGACTGAAAAGCAGGCTCTCTCTCTCTCTCTCTCTCTCTCTCTCTCTCTCTCTCTCTCTCTCTCTCTCTCTCTCTCTCTCTCTCTCTCAATCTCCCTCTCCCTACCCCCTCCCCCCCTCTCTCTATCCTTCTCTTTCTCTGTCTCTGTCTGTCTGTCTGTCTGTCTGTCTGTCTGTCTGTCTGTCTGTCTGTCTGTCTGTCTGTCTGTCTGTCTGTCTGTCTGTCTGTCTGTCTGTCTGTCTGTCTGTCTGTCTGTCTGTCTGTCTGTCTGTCTGTCTGTCTGTCTGTCTGTCTCTCTCTCTCTCTCTCTCTCTCTCTCTCTTTCTTTCTCTCTCTCTCTTTCCCCCTCTCTCCCTTCCCTCCTTTCTCTTCCTTCCCCCCTCTCTCTCCCTTCCCCCCTCCCCCCTTCTCTCTCTCTCTTGCTCGCTCGCACGCACACACGCGCGCGCGCGCACACACTCTCTCACACACACACACGCGCGCGCGCGCACACACACATACTCACACACACACACACACACACTCACTCACACACACACACAGACACACACACACACACACACACACACACACACACACACACACACACACTCAGAGCCAGACGGACGGAGGGCGACCAGGCGGAGACAGTCGGAGCAAACCCAGCTGAAACGCAAAGGACAGAAATAAAATTGATGCTCAGTGGCAGCACTGCCTCAAGTGCCTTCAACCCGCGTTTGAATGTAAAGATATGAAACGAAATGATGTAGTAGGTGTACCTGGAGAAGATTTCACGTTTCCATACATGCGATCATACACGATATAGTTCTTTGGTCACCACTGCGCTGTAAAGTCCCATGTCGGAAAGTCTGTTTTCAAGTTTGACTAAAACGCTGACTATGATTAGTTTCACAGCAATGAGCCAACTAGCTGAAGCTAACGGTACATTTGAAATACTATTGAGCTGGAGACGCTAGGATCAGGGCCTGTTAGTCAGCTTGGATTAGCAAGATAGACTGCACAGAAACATAAGGCAGGATATAACGTGTGAAGGGAACTTCGTAGCAGGGAGTCGAAGAGTCTTTTGTGGATGGATTCGGACATGAAGAGAAGGGGCTCGTTGAAATCGTTCATGCTGTGGATCTCTCAGTCTTGGTCTGTAGGCCGTTTCGAAATCCAAGACGAGAGAGATTATTGTAAGCACAAGTGTGTTGTTTTAAAAGGGGACATTCAGCATACGTCTGACCAATTGGAAATCAGTGTATCAATCACGGAAAAATAAAATGTTTGCTTATCAGAGTGCAACATGAAGTATGAGTTTCCACAAACTACAAACATCTAGCGAATTTTTGTCAACTTTCTCTTTCATTTCGCTAAATAAATGATGTATTAAATACATATTTAAATAGCACACCATTCGAATTGCACGCTGCATAACGTGTACATTTCCACAGGAAAACAAAGCGGATATGGATTTGAATACGATTAAAACTGCTCAACGAAGCTACACTACAGAATTACCTGGCTTTATCCAAGTTGCCTTAGAGTGCCAGCACTCAAGTGCCAGGTCGTCTGCTGGGTGTGGAGGAGTGGCTCTAGTCATGTCTTATGATTTAAACTCGGTTGACATGGTTGCCTACTTCTTGTCGTGAAGGTCATGGGGCTGCACT
>JAWQFJ010023982.1:15000-36810 GCA_034096865.1 Theodoxus fluviatilis | reverse complement strand
CACCGCCGCCGCGCTCACCGCCGCCACCACCCTCACCGCCGCCACCACCCTCACCGCCGCCACCACCCTCACCGCCGCCACCACCCTCACCGCCGCCACCACCCTCACCGCCGCCACCACCCTCACCGCCGCCACCACCCTCACCGCCGCCACCACCCTCACCGCCGCCACCACCCTCACCGCCGCCACCACCCTCACCGCGTTGAGCTAGTGGTGATGGTTTTCCTTTAACTCTTACTTCATATCAAGTTTTCCTCAATTGACATCAACATAACTCGTCTGGCACTTTGCCATTGACCATTCTACTCAGGCGGACAACCTGTCGAAAGCCACAAATAAGTTTGCATGCATCAAGGAGAGAATTTACATTTTTTGGACTGTGAACATCAGCAGATGTTTATTTGTGTATCCCACATTGATTTTTCAGTGAAGTACGGTAATCATTTTTGTTGCTATCATCTCTTTTGCCTTTTCATAATCATACCACAAGGTGTATCACTGACAAAAGTTTACACAGAAAACACGAGACAAATGCACACCTATACACTCACACACACACACACACACTCACGCACTCACACACTTGCATACACATACGCTTAGTGTCAGCAGATGAACACAACTTCGTTAAAAATTAGTTATAAAAAGACATTATTATTTACTTCATAGTAGCCTACTTTCATGGGCGCAATATCAAGGCAGATGAAGATGACAATTTTCTGTTTCGTAAGTTTGGGATTTACATTTCTTCCTGTGCAATAGAAGTAGTTCCTTGTAATTATAAAGACCACGACGTTGAAGGGGTGGTCGGTGACCCGAGAGCATGACGGCTGTTTCCTGCAGAGAAGCCAGCTCTCATTTGCAAGCCTTCAGAATATCCGCCTTGCACTGTTGACTCATGTGACCTTTAACCTCATCAGAGAAGGAAACAGGATGCACTCGCTGTTGGGAGTTGTCTGTGACCTGGATGTAATTTTCGAAACAGTGCTTTCTTTGGCTGGAATGAACAATAATCGCAATACAATAGGGTCATTTGTATCAGTTTATCTTGTGTGTGTGTGCGCGCACGCGTGTGTGTGTGTGTGCGCGCGCGCATGTGTGAGCGTAGGAAATTATGTTTGCTTCACGTTAAAGAAATTGATAACGCTATATTGTGAATCATTAATGCTAGACTGGATAAAAGGTTTTTTAATGTTTAATCTGCTGGATGTCTCTGGAGTGATCGTTTTCATGTATGTGATGCTTTACGATCGAGATATGGTTTCCTCGTGACAAAGCGGCTCTAAATAGACAAACGTACACAAACACACACACACACACACACACACACACACACACCACCACCATCACCACCACCACCAATACCACCGCCACCGCCACCATCACCTCCACCGCCACCGCCGCCGATACCACCACCACGACCACCACCACTACCACCCACCATCACCACCCCCCACCCATCACCACCAATCACCACCACCACCCACCACCACCAGTCACCACCACCCACCACCACCCACCACCACCCACAACCACCACCCACCACCACCCACCACTACCACCACCCACCACCACCACCCACCACCACCCACCACCACCACCCACCAACACCTATAACCACCCACCACCACCACCACCCACCATCACCACCCACCACCACCCACCATCACCACCCACCACCACCCACCACCACCACCACCACCACCCACCACCACCACCCACCATCACCACCAACCACCATCCACCACCACCACCCACCACCCACCACCACCACCCACCCACCTCCACCCACCACCCACCCACCAATCACCATCCACCACTACCCACCAAGCACCCACCACCCACCCACCACCAACCCACCACCACCAACCCACCACCACCCACTGCCCACCCCCCCACCACCCCCCCACCCCCCACCACCACCCACCACCTCCACCCACCCACCACTCACCACCACCACCCACCCACCACTCACCCACCACCCATCCACCACCCACCCACCACAACCCATTACCTACCCATTACCCACCCACCACCCACCCACCCCCACCCCCGATCACCGACCCACCACCCACCCCCCCTCCACCCCCCACCCCCCATCCCCCACCACCACCACCCACCCCCCCACCACCACCCACCCACCCACCACCACCCAACCACCCACCACCACCCAACCACCCACCACCACCCACCCACTAATCACCACCCACCACCACCCACCACCAACCACCACCAACCACCACCAACCCCAACCAACCCCAACCAACCCCCACCAACCCCAACCAACCACCACCAACCACCACCAACCACCACCAACCATCACCACCAAACACCACCAACCACCACCAACCACCAACCACCATCACAATCAACCCCACCACCACCAACAACAACACAACCACCCCCACCACCACCGACACCACCACCTCTATCACCCACACACACGACACACACACACACACCTCCACCACCACCACCACCACCGACACCACCACAACTATCACACACACACGCGACACATACGCGCGCGCAAGCGCGCACACACACACACACACACACACACACATACACACCACACAAACACACACCACACACACACACACACACACGCACACACACACACATATTCACACACACACATTCACACACACACACACACACACACACACACACACACACACACACACCACCACCACCACCACCACACACACACACACACGCACACATACATGCACGCACGCACGCTCGCAGGTTTTGATTTCTTTTATATTTTAGGATATGACAAACTTTTTTTCACCTATCAATTACCATTCTGCAGTGCTGGTTGCCGATGCCCATTGAAAGGAAGCAGGAGGAGAACTTTCACGTGGAGGTTTGTCAAACGTGCATGTTCGCCAAAGCGTGCCTGTGCATTCAAGTGTAAGACCAGGATGGGAACCTACACCTCTCTCTTTCAGTTTGTCTTGAAACAAGGACGACTGGCGTTGTTCTGAAGTTTGTGTTACATTCCATATTTTGAAGGCGTGTGATGGTCCATTCTGAACGTGTGTTTGTCAAACTCACACATTCGGGAGCGAACTGAACATTAGGTAGACTGGAGACAGCTGTGAATCCTGTCTGAGCTAGACCATTGGAATTAGGACCAATTTTCGAACCTTTCCTTGTGAAAATTAAGACTCTGCAGAGAACACGAAACCGTAGAGAGCAAGTTCTTTTTACAACAAGTGCTTCCTCTTTGGTGATGTAAATGGTCCTCTGTCTCCACGAGGAAACTTTCCTCTGAAACATGATGCTTGCTTTATCACTATAAAACGAAGTGCTCCAGAATGTTCTAGGCATACGACGGAGTAGCAGACAGCACTGAAACGCACGCGTGGCGATTCGAGGTGAGTAGAGAAGCAAACATGTTTTGTTTGCCTTAAAAATGTTCAAACGTGTAGAGTTTGCATCAACAATCATTGAGGCTAAATGTTCAGTTGCATAATCTGTACCAAACCTTGGCGAATATCTGCGTAAGGGATTAAAAAATAATACATATGGAATGATTCGCAGAGTGCATGATTTATAGACACTTTTTTCCCCTTCGCAAGAATAGACGAAGTACATGTATGAATATTCACATGTCATAGTCCGCGTTCACATCTTTCGAAAATGACTTTCATCATAGGAACTTCTGCAACACATTCAATCGGTTTGATTGTTTGAGTGTGTCCTAGTCAGTGCAATCTTCCCGTATTACTGTCATATCAGATCATTGTTTTGGAAAATCATTCTCTGATCTGGTACTAACACTCGAATCTGCAGTTAGTCTCCTTGAATATAATTCTCCTCAGCATTGTGTACTTTTGCAAAAGTATTTTCAAAGGTTATTGATCTGATGACATATCTGAAAAAAGTTTTCCGTCGTGTATGTTCTGAATTTTGCACCAGGGCTGTCAAAGTTTCTAGTTAGTATTTTCATTGTTTGCCTGGTTTGGTAATGAATGACAGATTCTGACAGGCATACCTACTGGCCGTGTTCATTGATATTGCTCTTGTTTTGCTTGTAGTCAATGTAACAGCGGATCAATCACGCACCGAAACGTTTCCTTGTGTCTTTTAGCGATATTTTCTCCTCTAAACAACCACGAGTACGCATGGCACGAAGAACTACGTAACAAAGCTTGCATAAACCGGCGAAATTTAGGGGCAATAAATATGTTAATTCACTGCAAGCAGTTTCTGAAGCCCACCACAAGTGTAGCTAATTCGTATTGCATTTCGAAAATAGTAGTGGTCGATAATTGCAAAGTATAGCTGTTTGTAGGGCATCTCCTACTTCTTTTGTTTTTGTTTTTCGGTTTTGTTTTACTTTTGTGTTTCCTCCAACAAGACCTTTTGACTTTCAGGTCAAGGATGCGTGTTTGGCCCCCCGTCATTCTTCTGCTTCTGGGTCTGGCTTTGTCTTCTTGGAGCCGGCCCAGGAACAAGCCACCACCAAGTCTTCACAGCCAACAAGACCCACCTCCCGGACAAGAGACAGCGCCTCCTACCCGGAATCTTGGATCTACACGTCCTAGACACGGGGAAAATGCAGGCCAAGACGAGGCGGCCCCCACGACCTGTGAACTCTGTCGATGTCACCAGGAAGGTCGCGACTTCATCGCCGACTGCTCGGGACAAGGGCTGAGGTCCATTCCCACTTCCGTGCCGGACAACATCACGTCGCTGCTTTTCAACGACAACGACCTGGACACCAAGGACGGAACGTTCCTGCGCTTTCGACGTCTCCGCCTGCTGGACATCTCGGCGAACGGAATACAGTCCATGAGCGCTGGGTTCTTTGGCGGTCTGGACAGCTTGGAGGAACTGCTCCTGGAGAGAAACAAGCTGCGCTACAGCCGTGACGTCTTCAAGCCGGAGATATTCGCGCCACTGGTGAGACTGCGACACCTGACTCTCCATGGCAACACGGCCGACATGCAGGCAGACCTGGACTACCCGGATGTGGCTCTCTCCCAGGTCCCCCTGTTGGAGAACCTCACCCTGGACGGTCTCACCAACAGAAGCTTCGGACCCGGCTTCCTCAGGCTCAGGAACCTCACCCTTCTCTCCCTGTCGGGCCTCAACTCTCAAGGCTTCTGTCGACTCGAAATACTAACCAACGACACATTTGTTCACGTGCCGTTCATCAAGACAATCAACATAAGCAAATGTGATTTACGTGTCATAGTTAGTGGCGCCTTTATCCCATTGCAACAGATCGATACAATCGACATTTCCATGAATGAAATGTTAGGTTTCGATAATCTAGAGCGTGCGTCCTACGGCTTCCAGAACAGAACCATACGACTCTTGAAAGTTTCATCGCTGTATTCACCGTACACCAGTTGTGTTATTGTCAGGCGAAATCAGTTTCAGTATCTACGTCATGTGAAAGAAATCCACATAAACTACAATAGGATTCAAACCTTTGAGTTAGGCGCGTTATCCCAGTTGGCGAATGATGTTGAGGTGATGTATGCCCAAGGAAATCTTTTTGAGGGCCCCGACCTACTGCTGGAGGTTTCGACCATGAAGAAATTACACACAGCGGACATATCATATAGATGGAATATGATCGAGCACAAGGACGACGAAGTAGCCAGTCCTTTTCAACTTTATGACTATACTTTCAACTCTACGCAAACACTTGTCATGGATCACTGCGAAGCAACAAGTAGAGGTCAAGCTCTGCACACAACCAGAGCTTTATACTTTCAACACTTGCGCACTCGGTCTTCGATGGGTTCATCCGCATTTCCTGTACCGCCCAACCTCAGGGTACTCCGACTCAGGGACAAAGGGTATTTGTTTCGCATCTGGGAAACCGAGATAATGGCAAACAACATCGAGGAAATAGACTTAAGTGGCAATTTGATGCAGCACTGGGCTGGACCTGTGTACGGACTGAATACGTTGAAAATCTTGAATTTATCCAGAAACTACGCTTATTTGCTGAAATCAACTTTTACGTATAACATGCCCTCTCTTGAGGAAGCTGATTTCTCATATAACTTGCTGGGTGACCAAGTGGCCAACAGGACCACCGTACTCGGTTTTGACAATTTGACTGCGTTGCGAAAACTACATTTATCCAATAACGGTCTATACCTGCTTCCAAAACAGATTTCTATAGCAAGTGGAACCCTAGAGGAGCTTCGTCTGAGTCACAATCTGTTGACGGCACAGGGACTGGAAATAGACCTGACTAATTACACCAAGCTTCGGTACATCGACCTGTCGTCCAACAGCCTGGACAGACTAACACCGAACACCACCTCTGCCCTGGACGGTCTGGCCAAGAGGGACAACTCGTCCCTCCGCGTGGATCTGAGCAAGAACCCTGTGAGCTGCGTGTGCGGCAACCTGGACTTCCTGCTGTGGCTGCGTTCCACACGCGTGGTGCTTGTGTCCCGAGAAGAGCTGACCTGCGTGAAGGAGGACGGGTCCACGGTGGGTGTGTGGGCGGCCTTGGAGGAGCTGGAGCCTCGGTGCAGAGAGAGACTGGGCCTGTTCATGGGGTCTGCCCTGGGGTCCCTGGCCATGGTGGCTGTGCTGGTGGGTCTGGTCATCTACCGCTATCGATGGAAGCTGCGCTACTGGTTCTATCTTGCACGGTAGGTAATACGTCTCTTACTCCCCGTTGAGTACTCTCATTATGTACTTATGAATGATTGTAGTAAAAAGCGTGTTGCCGAAATTACTTTTGAGTTTGTTGGAATAGTTCTACTTCTGGTGGATCTAGTTTTTCGTCATTCTGTGAACCCGAGTCAGTATTGACTCTGGCACAGTTCGCAATGAATGCGTAATAGACTTGACCCTTCGCATTACAGCATTGCGCCAAAAAGAGTTCGTTCTGATGCTATTTTTTCACCAAATTTTAAAGAAATCATTCAGATGTCAAAATTTGCTTCCTTTTCAACACAAACGTTTTATTCTATCAAATAAACGCTTGTTTATTGCCTCAACAAGAGTAAGTTAAGAGTTTTGTGCGAAATAGTCTTAGAACTACTTTAACGGCGTATGTCAGGGAGTAGATCGGCTATCCCACAAGCCTCTCGTGTGATCTCCATTTGCATTTTTTGGACGAAAACCTTCCATCACGTGATGTCAACTGGGCTAGAGACAATTTCGCCGGTAGGCGAAGTCTCTAGTGAACTAGAATGGTGTTTTGTATGGCTTAAAGATCTCGTAAGGATATTTAGGCAAATCGTGGAATTTGAAGTTTTTGACAGTGATAGAGGTTAGAATACAGTAGATTTGACGAGTCTCCCTTCGCGATTTGCAAAGGGCGAATCAGTAAGGAAATCGAGACGTTATTTGCTCTTATTGTAACCGACACTTGTAGTTTTCCTGATAAACAGCATTGAATACCTTTTGGAGGTTTACAGGCCGTAAAACCTCATTCATTCATTCATTCATTCATTCATTCATTCATTCATTCATTCATTCATTCATTCATTCATTCATTCATTCATTCATTCATTCATCCATTCAATCATTCATTCATTCATTCATTCATTCTCATTTACATAGTTG
Source organism: Theodoxus fluviatilis (assembly GCA_034096865.1). Taxonomy (NCBI): domain Eukaryota; kingdom Metazoa; phylum Mollusca; class Gastropoda; order Cycloneritida; family Neritidae; genus Theodoxus; species Theodoxus fluviatilis. Next base: position 29,250 of record JAWQFJ010023982.1, on the reverse strand, counting down.
CAATTTTGGAAGAAAATGCTCGATCGAAATAGAGCCTCCTCCCCTTAAACGACTCGACAAATACCTTAATAGCCAAAATATTATCACGTAAAACATTGGCGGGCGTTGACTCGCTGGATTGAGTTTCATGAGATTGTCTCCCCTTGCTTGCAGGGCCCGCTACCGCCAGGACCAGGGTGCCCAGGTGCACTTCCGCTACGACGCCTTCATCTCCTACTCCTCCGAGGACTACGAGTGGGTGAGGGGCCAGCTGCAGCAGCGCCTGGAGCGGGACCACGGCCTACGGCTGTGCATCCACCAACGTGACTTCCTGCCGGGCACGCCCATCGCCGCCAACGTCGTGGAAGCCGTGCAGACCAGCCGCCGCACCGTGTGCGTGCTGTCCGAGAACTTCCTGGACAGCTACTGGTGCACGTACGAGATGCAGATGGCCAAGATGGAGGGGCTGCACACGGGCAGGGACGTGGTGCTGCTGCTGCTGTACGACCACACCATCAAGCGCGCCTTGCCGCGAGAGATCGTGTACTACATCCAGAGCGAGTCGTACCTGGAGTACCCCCAGCACCAGGACGCCATGGCCACCTTCTGGAACAACCTGGTCCTGGCCCTGCAGAGGCCCTAGGCAGTCCGCGGGTCTGTGTGCTTAACGAGGGATGCTGGAGTGTGTTTACGTCTCCTGTTGCTCTAGCGCAGCAGTGTTATGTCGTGGTTTTCCTTTACCCATTCTGAAATTCTCTTGGAGATTACCAATTATCACCTTACGATTAATCAAGGAAACAACTTTCTCAGCTTGACAACATGTTGGTTATATTAAAGTGCTTGAGACTTGCATTGGATGCTTTTTGTTGATTTTTTCACCATTCTAATTCAGTTTAATAAATCTTAACCTTGCTTCTTAATTGCAAGCATTTGAAAATATTATCTGCTCATTGATATTTGTGAATAGAATTATCTTCTAAAGATTAATTCATTATAAGTATTTCCAAGAATTTCGGACATGCAACAGGATTCCATGTAGAACTGATTAGTGACGCTGCTGATAAGAGCAATTATAAAACGAGAAGGCTGAATGACAATTTTAACATAAACATTTTTAATTGTAGTAGATTTGTGAATAACACATATTTACAAAATGTCGAAACATAATTCCTCGTAAGTATCAGGGGTAGGCATATGTTGTGGATTTAGGAACACAATAAAAGACGTGCAATTGTTACCATGCGAGCATAACGTGCAAAACATTTCTGCATTTTTGTTTGTTTATACGTACACAGGAAGAAAACCTGCATTGGTATTTGATACACCTGCTCAACTTCTGTATTGCCTCTTTCACTTTCAGTTCATTAAAATGGATACAGAATAGACACTTTTGACGTTAAATTCATCCGTTTGAGGGTAAACGCCCTGCGATAGGTACAGAAGCTATGCTGTAAAAATGTCACACAGTAAAATATACCTGGTAGAAAAAAAGAAAATCACAGCAAGAATTCGTTTGGCGACTTCCTTGCCGACAACATTGCATAATGAAGAGTAACGCGCATTTTACCGCTCAAATGATATGTTGACGCTTTGTTCAGCTTGTGAGGATCATATCTTGCACTTCACGCCTGAAAAAGAAGAAGAATCCGTCTCAGGCTTGTACTCAATTTATCTTGATTTCAATGCGTAGGAAGTGTCAACTCGTATGGCTTTTGTACATTCATGTGCTAGGTAATGTGCAGTTAGCAAGACACACACACACACACACACACACAGAGAGAGAGAGAGAGAGAGAGAGAGAGAGACATACAGACAGACAGACAGACAAACAGACAGATAGATAGACACACAGACACACAGACACACAGACAGACACACAGACACACAGACAGACACACAGACACACAGACAGACAGAAAGACAGGCAGGCAGACAGACAGACAGACAGACAGACAGACAGACAGACAGACAGACAGACAGACAGACAGACAGACACACAGACACACACACACACACACACACACACACACACACACACACACACACACACACACACACACACACACACACACACACACACAGACGGACGGACGGACAGACAGAGACAGAGAAAGAGACATAGTAGACAAAACAATCTTTTTTATATTGACTATTCACAATTACTGTAAGAAAATATTTCGCATTTCTTTTTCTCTTTCGAGATTACCGAATCAACAAGCGGTAGAAAGAAGGAATCAGAGTGTGAAGGAGTTTTATAGTCAGTAATTGGCTGGCTAACTGACGGACGGACGGAGTGATTGTAACTTATCAACCGACTGGATGACTGGCTGGCAGGTTAGCCGGCTGGCTGACTTATTGACTGATTGACAGACTTACCTTTGATTGACCAGCTGAATATTCAAAATCATTTCACAGTTTTAATTTTTACAGTCGATACATATCAGACCGAGCACTCCAAAATGATCCTGATTGTGTGAAATTTCTGAGATGAGGATTTTTTTCTGTGACATCAACTTTATCATTTATGTGAATCCAAAGAAAGGAAAAATCGCAATGTTGTTGACGCAAAAAGTGAATTTTGAACAGAATGACTCTCTTATCAACAACAAACTGTTTTTTCGATTATCCATCACTCCTAGTTTACTTGTCATAGCAAACGCATAGATAGGCAAACAGATCATAAGAGTCATTTAGTGCTATATGCATTTTATCAGATTTGTGTGAACGCAACAAACTTTATTCTGAATAAAGATTAATTTATAGAAATAGCATGAAATGCCTCTTTTAAGATCTTGTATGCAAGCTGCCATTAAATCATTTTTGTGTGCTATTAATTAAAAGTTAATGAGCCAAAATTGTACAAATCACATCGGTCTTTATCGATTTCAACTTAAGATGCGACTGTTCTGGTGTTAAGATCAAGTCGACTTTTGAAGATTTTTTTTATTCGTCCAAAGGTGATGATGATGATGATGTCTACTTGTATTGCGCACGTATCCATGCCCTTTTCAAATTGCAAGTTACGATTAAAAGTAAGTTATAGTTCAAGTTTATCATCCAAATGCCAGGGATTAGTGTACGTGGAAAGGTACTTCCACATTCGGCGGTTTTGCTCCTGCCCTGTGACAGCCGTCGCTTCGAAGCTAACCGAGGCGGGTTTCCCAGCCCGTGGATATGCAGTCCACAGCAAGCCATAGGGTGTTCCAGTTTTCTTTTATAGTGATCGCTGTAATTATACAGGAGTCGGTATCAGAACTGAGACGAAACCGCAACCAGTTTATGGTTTGGACAAAAGATGTATGACAAGGACTGACTGATGGGCCCTTGCGTATGATTTCAGCAATACCTTTAAGTAAGACCGAAAATGCCTTTTGGATTGCGTTGAATTGCTTTGGATTGCTTTGGATTGCATATCCTTGGTCCTGGGAAACCCACCTGTGGGGCGTGTTTCGTTGGGCTATGATGTTCGAGGGAAGCAATCCAAAAGCTGTTTTTTGTGATCGCTGTAATCATACGCAACGTCCAGTCAGTTCGCTCTTGTATCAAATCCGTTTCCCAAACCAGAAACTGTACGCTCCGTTTCCCAAGCCGGACACTGTACGATCTTGTATCAAATCCGTTTCCCAAGCCAGACACTGTACGCTCTTGTATCAAATCCATTTCCCAAGCCAGACACTGTACGCACCGTTTCCCAAGCCGGACACTGTACGATCTTGTATCAAATCCGTTTCCCAAACCAGACACTGTACGCTCTTGTATCAAATCCGTTTCCCAAACCAGACACTGTACGCTCTTGTATCAAATCCGTTTCCCAAACCAGACACTGTACGCTCTTGTATCAAATCCGTTTCCCAAGCCAGACGCTGTTCGCTCTTGTATCAAATCCGTTTCCCAAGCCAGACGCTGTTCGCTCTTGTATCAAATCCATTTCCCAAGCCAGGCACTGTACGCACCGTTTCCCAAGCCGGACACTGTACGATCTTGTATCAAATCCGTTTCCCAAACCAGACACTGTACGCTCATGTATCAAATCCGTTTCCAAAGCCAGACACTGTACGCTCTTGTATCAAATCCGTTTCAATTAGTCACTGTACGCTTTTTTGTCCCATTTTTAACGTCGACTCATGTATGATTACAGCAATCACTTTTTTAAAGACCGGAATTACCTTTGAATTGCATCGTATTGCATATCATAGTCCTAGTGTGGTATTACACGGCGCACGGATCCAAGAGTCCCGTCCTTGGGCACAATGCTTGAGTCTCCTTGCATCTCTCTGCCCAGAAATAAAATCGGGGATCGAACGTTGCACCCAAGCGACCCCGGGATGAATCGCACACGAGTGAATGTGCCCAAAGGAACTCGAAATCTCGTATACCACAGCTTTGAAATAGGAGAGTCATAAAGATGGAGATGAACAGGGTTTTTATGGCCCATCAGTCTTTACAGACTAGGTAGGGCCTTTGACAACAAAATAACTTGAGCTGGCTAGGATAAGAGCAAGGCAAGTCTCGAGGTCCTTAGTTATTCGCCTCTTACGAATCGCATAGGGAGGCTCGGGGGGGGGGGGTCTCTTCTCACCCCCAGTCCACGGGGGTCCAGAATAGGAGGAACTTACGATTGGCAAAATGGAGGCTTGAAGCCGTTGAAACAGCGGCAGCGGTTGGGCAGCATGCAGACGCCACCATTGGCACAGGGCACGGAGCACACGGCTGAAAGATACTCACAGAGTTTAGGAATCATACAGGCTACACCCGGATTGCTGATTCAACTCCTTTCCCCCCTTCACGGGAAAGGGCTGACAGAATGGACAACATAAAGTATGAATAAACATTGAATAGGACTTCGCGCTTCAATACTTACATCACGCATTCATTCACATGCTAGAACATCGCGCCTATACGCATTCATACCATCTTGTGAAAGCGTGTGCTCGAAAACATGTATGTGTGCACACACACACGCGCACACACACACACACACACACACACACACACACACATGCACACACATACATACCCACGCAAGCACACACGCAGGCACACACACACACACACACACACACACACACACACATACACACTCACACGCACGCACACACACACACACACACACACACACACATATATATATATATACATACACACAAACACACACATAAGCTAGCGCGAGATAACACCCAAATATGCACGAAAGCACACAAGCACACACGAACACGAACACACACACACACACACACACACAAACACATAAACGCGCGCGCGTGCACGCAAGAATGCAAACACACTCACACACACACACACAAGCGCATGCACGCACACACGAACACACACGCGCGCGCGCATGCTCGCGCAAAACATCGATTTTAAGCATGAATATTCTTAGATATATAAAATACCATTTTAAAATTGAGCAAAAGCATGACATTCTTTAAGTTTAAGAGAGACATAAGGCATCGTAAGCATGTATACAAAAGTAGCATGCTTAAAGTAAAGAAAACTATGCCAATTGTAAATTAGCAACTGCTTTACATCCCCAAATATAATCGCAAACAAAATGCATGTCACTGCACGTGCACACACTCGCAAGCACACATACGCTCATAAACAGGTACAAAAAAACACACATTCATACTAACGCACTCACGCACGCACACAAACAGTTCGCACCCGCTCAGTCATTCACTCAGGCCACGAACATGCATACATACATGCATGCAAGTGCACAAATCCGCATTAAAAAGATCGACATGAATTAGTAAACTGGACCATGGGCTCCCATCCTAAACATAGAACGCCACATAATAATCTTCCCAGGACAGGCATTTTTGTACTCCTCTGCGTAGCAACTCAGTTTCCGAGCTACAGTCTAAGGGAGACAACCTCAGACTGGCATGAGGGGAAACCCCTTTCAACACGAGAGTGCATGTGATTATCTAGTGACATCGTGGCTTAATCCATAAACTTCCCTTTGTGCTTGCATTCACACTGGCACTAGAACATACACCAGCCAGCCAACCAGCCAGCCAGCCAGCCAGCCAGACACACAGACACACAGACAGACACACAGACACACACAGACACACAAACACACAGACAGACACACAGACAGACACACAGACACACACACCGACACACAGACAGACAGGCAGACACACAGACACATACGGACGGACGGACGGACGGACGGACAGGCAGGCAAGCAGGCAGGCAGGCAGGCAGGCAAGCAGGCAGGCAGACACACAGGATATCAAACACACGCACACACACACACAAGCACATGCGCGCGCACACACACACACAAACGCACACGCGCGCACGCTAACACACGCGTGCACACGCACATGCACACACAAACATGCACACAAATACACAGACACGCTCGCACACACAATCATTCAACAACCAGGACAATCACACCGTATCTGAATTTTTCAGAAGATATTTACATAAACACACAGACGCACACACACAGACACACACACACACACACACACACACACACACACACACACACACACACACACACACACACACACACACACACACACACACACACACACACACACTCACACACACACAAATACACAGACACGCTCGCACACACAATCATTCAACAACCAGGACAATCACACTGTATCTGAATTTTTCAGAAGATATTTACATAAACACACAGACGCACACACACAGACACACACAAATACACACAAAACACAAACACGCATGCACACGCGCGCGCGCGCCCGCGATGGCTACTTACGTTTATGACACCTTGAGCCCTCATAGCCAGGCAGACAATCGCACGTGTAATGCGCGCTGCACGTGCCTCCGTGCAAGCAGAGCAGCACGCACACCGCTGCCGAGGGACAAAGGTGGAAGGAAGGAGGTTATTGAGGCTCTGCGCATGCGTTCACTGAGAGACTCTTAAAATATTTACAGCCCTGACGCTGGTGGAAGCAGGGGCAGAGACGACATCCGCAGTCTGCCAGATCTGCACGTCTACCAGTTCCCTATCTGTTGACTGAGAACATGTTTGTTTGTTGGTGGGATTTTTTTGGTTGGTTGGTTTTTCGAGTTCAACTTGGAATACATGTGACCTTCCACCAGGAAATAGTATTTATGACACTTGCTGAGTTTGAGATACAACGCACAAATCGAATTATGGGGATCATCAAAATTAGTCATTTGTATATTATGGCTCTATTGGAGGGCTCTGTGGCCGAGTGTTTAGCGCAGCGACGGCTGGTGGGTAAGGTACGGTGCTTGAAGCTGCGTGGTTCCCAGTGTTGCATCCTTGAGCAAGATGCTTAACTCGCATTGCTTCTCCCCACCCAGGAGTAAAAACACCAGAGGCGTGTTTAGGAGGCGCAGAGTAGAGAGGCCCATACGGGGTCAAACGCCCATGCCCAAAATATCATAAACCACATGACGCAACGAGTCACGTGACATTGTAAGCGCTTCCATTTTGATTCAGCTGTGTGCGCCTTGTTCGAGGTCTCCTCAAGTAAAGAGGTATGTTTTTGAGCTCGGTACATTGGTTTTCGTCGTGTTTCTTATAACTTTATACTTTCGTAGATTCTGTGCCACAGCACAAATAGCAGATGAAACGAAATGTGACGAAACATTTGCTTGTTAGGGGAGACCCTTGGCCATCTTTCAATGCTTGCTAATTGATTGTAGCCTATCCCATTTCCGGCCACACTGCACTGATTTTCAGTGTATAGATCTGGGGCAGAACGCCCACAGTAGCAATGGGGTAAAACGCCTACCATGGGCCTTTTGCCCCAAACACAGGGCTTATTGCCCCTCATAGTTCTGGATGATCCGTCGCCAATGCTATTATCATGATCATAATTATACTGCTTAAATATACTGTCAGTGGGGTTTCAATATTATACAGAATACAAACTTCTTAGCAGATTTTGTAGTTGTGTAAGATCACAATCGATTTTTTTTAATGTTCTACAGAAATGGTGCGCAACTACACCAGAAAATCAGAGAGGGGCAGCTATGGCCAGGACACCCTGTCGAATGCCTTACAGGCAGTCAGCGACGGAGTTCCTCTAATCCGTGCCAGCAAGGAATTTGGCGTCCCTGCTCGTACTCTTCGTCGACACAGAGACAAGATAGTGGCAGAACCAGGTGTCTTGAAATTGGGCAGATACCGCAATACCCTTACCCCAGACATAGAATTTGAGCTGAAGGCCCATGTCGTACACATGGAACGACGACTTCATGGACTTACGATACTGGAGATGAGGCGCCTGGCATTTGATGTTGCAGAGAAAGCTCAGGTCTCGCACCCGTTCAACAAGAACACACGACTTGCAGGAAAGGATTGGGTGCAAGGCTTCCTTGCTCGCCACAACCTCAGCATCAGGCAGCCCGAAGGAACAAGTATCGCTCGAGCTGTAGGATTCAATAAACCTCAGGTTCAACGCTTCTTTGATATCTACAAAGAGCTACTAGAAGCTCGTGACTACACGCCCTCCAGCGTTTGGAATATGGATGAAACAGGACTGTCGACAGTACAGAAACCTGTGAAGGTCATGGCTTCAAAAGGAACGCGAAAGGTTGGAAAAGTTACAAGTGCTGAGCGCGGCTCTTTGGTAACTCTCGTGTGTGCCTGCAATGCAGCCGGAGTCTTCATTCCACCGATGTACATCTTCCCCAGAAAGCGAATGGTGGACTCCCTGATGAAAGATGCGCCTCCACAGGCTGTTGGATATGTGAGCCCAAGTGGCTGGACTGACTCTGATCTCTTCATGATGTGGCTCCGCCACTTCGTCAGGTTCACAAACTGCTCGCGCGAGAATCCTCAGATCATTTTGCTGGATGGACACCACAGCCACAAGACACTTGAAGCCATCTTGTTTTGTCGAGAGAACGGGATTGAGCTCCTCACATTGCCGCCACACAGCACACATAAGATGCAGCCACTTGACTGCAGTTACTTCAAGTCACTGAAGAGCGCATTCAACACCGAAGCTGACAGCTGGATGGTGGCGCACCCAGGGAGAAGAATCACAGTCCACGACATAGCGGGACTCTCAGGGAAAGCTTTCCTGAGGACAGCACTTGCTGAACGCGCAGTGCAAGGCTTCAAGAGTTGTGGCTTCTGGCCATTTGATCCGAATGTCTTCACCGACGTCGATTTTGCAGGAGTCTTACTGACAGAAGAACAGACAGGTGAAACAGAAAATACACCTGACCAGCCATCACCCAGTACAAGTACACCTGCCCAACAAACTGACAACATCGAAGATCTCCCAGAGGCCATCTCCACAGACCATGAAGCGACAAGACAGCCCATGGAAGACCAAGGAAGATCCGACAGTGCATCTGCAAACCGTGGCACATCTGTCCCCCTCAACGTTGAGGTCATCCGAACGTCTGGCGACGGACGCTGCATGTTTCGCAGTCTAGTGATCGGACTGGACCCAAAGCTTCAGACAGCTGAACGCGATGAACACGGCAGGCTGTTAAGCCCAGTTCTGAATGTTTGCGAGACAAGTCAAGCTGATGGACTTCGGGCCAAAGTCATCCAGTTCATGTGCGACAATTACGACGATTACAAGGAACTTGATATTGAAACCATCAACGCTGATCTGCCACTAAGGCTGCGTTATTCCTCAATGGGACATCGCATTGCTGAAATGGCAACTCCCTTGACCTACCCCGGAGAACTGGAAATTAACGCCACAAGCAAAGTCCTCGAAAGACAAATCGTCGTTTTGAGCAGAGACAATGTCGCAGTACAGTGCTACGGGGACAATACTCTCCCAAGTCTGTTTGTCCAGTTCACCAGTGTTGGCCAGGATGTCGGCCACTACGACTGTGTTCTGCACAGGAGGGCGCAACAGACCTCGAGAACACCAGATGCTGAGACTCCAGCTGCTGATGGATCCTCTGCTTCATCTCCGCACACAGAGCAGCAGCCAGTTCCAGGGCCGTCCAGCGATAAGGCCAGGCAGCAGCCAGTTCCAGAGCCGTCCAGCGATAAGGCCAGGCAGCAGCCAGTTCCAGGGCCGTCCAGCGATAAGGCCAGGCAGCAGCCAGTTCCAGGGCCGTCCAGCGATAAGGCCAGGCAGCAGCCAGTTCCAGGGCCGTCCAGCGAATGGATCAGGGAGATTATCCATGGCCTTTCCCCACTGCCCAAAGCAATATTTAAGAGACCAAGGTCAAGAAAACCTGAAACTGCAGAAGTGCTGACCTCTTCTCCCTACAAAAACAAGGTGACTGAAAAACAAAACAACAAGAAACCCCAAGAAACCAGCAGACAAACGGAGAAGCAAAGGCAAGCCTGAGAAGAAAAAAAAGAAGGGACGAGAATCTGAAAACGAGATGAGTGAAGAAGAAGAGGAATGGCCCTGCCTCATTTGCTGTGAGCCTTACAGCAGAAGCAGACCACGAGATGTGTGGATACAGTGCCAGGTTTGTCTCCTGTGGGCACACGAGGAATGTACACCTGGACTACCGCAGTTCATCTGCCCGAACTGTGAATCGGATGACTCTGATTAACTCTTTCCGTACCAGGAACGAGCACAGCTCGTTCCCGTGTTTTTTTTGTTTTTTTGTTTTTTTATATTTTTTTTAAAATTTATTGAGGTTTTTTTTGGTAACATATAGAACAGTCATTCTTTTCCAAAACAAAAAAATCAACATGAAAAAAAATGAACAAATTATTTTTTTAAGATTTTTTTTTTCAATGTCACATAAAAAATTACTTGGTAGGAAAAGTGTTAAACCCAAACAAGCTGTTCAAAGCTGAATAATTGATGGGGCAAAAGGCACCACACGCATGGGGCAAAGGGCCCAGGGGATGCGCTTTGCCCCACACTAAAAGGCGTTTTGCCCCGGGTATGGGGCAAAAGGGCAAAAAATAAAATTTTATTTTTCATCCAACTGTGCTCTTGTCGTTTTTTCTGTCCAGGAGTGTTCGTGATATTTTGTAGCCTAGGTAGGCCTTTATAGTTTGCACCTACTCGGAACTATCTGTGACTTCAACAAGAAGAGTACTTGAGATTCTTGCTTAAGGGGGGCGCTTTGCCCCACTCTACTATACTCAGTGAGTTCGCGCGAGCTCACGGAGAGCTGAAACTGCGCCCTCCTGAACAACACTGAACGAGTGTGCGCACGCCAAGATGGCGTCCAATGCTGACTCTTCGACTACCCACCGTCGTGAAAGCGTAATCTTCGAGGTGGCAATGCTCGAATTGGCTTCTGAATCGGTTGCACCGTTCGCCTCGTTACAGCGACACTCAGTTCAAATGTCATTTTCGGATGAACCGCACATCTGTTCAGGTAAGCAAGCTTCTTCATCATAACTTCTGCTTGTTCTTCGTTGTCGCACTCGTGATGAAAGCAGTAACATAAAAATTATCGTCTGCACAGACGTGCAACCCCATTGATCTATAAATTTATATATGTATATTCCTGTTGCTCGTGACCCTCGTCTGTCTACAATGATCAAAGACGCTACATGGAAGGAGGGGACCGGTTGAAGTGTGTCGAATACGAAGACAACTGTCAAACACTGGAGAAGGGACGTAATCATGATTGGACGCTGCTTTGTTACTTCCCTTGACGGTGGCGCTAGCCGGCTGATGGAAAGTTTTCGTAATAAATTGACTCTGGTGAGAACCCAAACGAACAGAGCGATGATTCTTACCTGTTGTTACTCTTTCGTTCACATCATCCGGCACCAGGATGGTGTAACTTCGGCCCAGATTGTGGTCGGCAAGGTTTAGTCGGACGAACACGCACGGCATTGTATCCGAGGAAGCCATTTTGGATTTCAAGGCGCGCCTGCTCAAAAATGGGATCGCGGTCAGTTCGCGAGCTCTCGGCGAGCTGACCTGTTCAGGAGGGAAGGCTTGGCGAGTGCACGCGAGAGACCGCGATCACTCGACCTCCTGAACACGCCTCAGGGAATACGCGTCAAAATAATCATTATGTGGGCCAGAGTTCCATGTCGTATTCCCCTCCAAACTTGGTATGAACACTTCAAGAATGTGTTCTCGTATACGAGCCCTCTTATAATATCTTACTGCAATGCACTTGTAACGGATGAAAACCAGGAACTTGATATAAACTTACCTATCACTCAGGACGAGGTTGCAGGTGCCCTGCGGCAATTAGGAACCCGAAAGTCAACTGGTGGTGACGGCATTACTGCTGAAATGTTAAAATCATCTCCCAATTTGATGTTGCCCTTTCTAGTAACGTTGTTTAATGCAATTTTCAATGCTGGTGTATTCCCTGACATTTGGTGCGAGTCTATAATTGTTCGGATACACAAAAGCGGGTCCCTCGAAACTCCAGACAATTATAGGGTTATAGCTCTAACTAGCAATTTAAGCAATATTTTTACACACATAATGAGCCAGAGACTACAGGAATGGGCAGAAGACCATGATCTGGTAATAGAAGAACAAGCAGGTTTCAGAAGGGATATAGTACCATTGATAACATTTTTGTTTTACACAGCATTGTAGAAAAACATCTATGCCAAAAGAAAAAGCTATATGTGTGTTATGTTGACTTTACAAAGGCATTTGACACAGTGAAGCGGCACATTCTGTGGGAGATCCTGCAGGAAAATGGTAACAAGGGGAGGTTACTGTGTATTCTCGAATCAATGTATAAAACTGTACTTTATCGTGTTAAAGGAGATCAAGGCTGTAGTGATATGTTTGAATCGAGTATGGGCCTAAAACAAGGGTGTAAAATCAGTCCAATCTTGTTTTCCTATCTTATTAATTACCTAGCTGATGAAGTTGCAGCCAATAGTAAACACGGAATTCAGCTGGCACCTAATACTCCTGATTTGAGTGCACTCCTCTTCGCGGATGATATTGCTCTTATCTCTGACACGACACTAGGCCTTCAGAACCAGCTCAGTCACCTAAAAAAAGCTGCCGATAAATTGGGTCTTATAGTTAATGTAGGAAAGACAAAAGTAGTTGTCTACAGATTAGGGGGACACTTAGCCAGACATTAAAAATGGTTCCTCGGTGATACAAAGCTGGAAGTTGTAAGTGAATATAAATATCTAGGTAATATATTGTCCACGAAACTATGTTCGAATGTAATACAGACTGACATAGCATGTAGAGCTAAGGCTGCACTTATGATGGTGGTGAAAGCTTTAAGAAAACTTGTGCACGTGACCCCTCAAGTCTTCTTTAAATTATTTGACGCTAAAATTCAACCTATACTGTTATATGGGGCGGAGGTGTGGGGAACAGGCAACTGTAAGATTGTTGAAACTGTCCATCTTAGTGCTATCAAGAGATTTTTGAATGTGTCACCCAGAACTCCAAATGTTATGGTTTATGGGGATACAGGGAGATTTCCTATGTATGTGAACGCTCGTATACGTGTGATTAAATACTGGCTAAGAATCATAAAAATGGAAGAATATAGACTGCCTCGTAGAGTGTATAGCATGATGCTCTGTACATCCGACTACATGAACAATTGGGTGTCCAAAGTTAAAAGCATCTTGATTGATTGTGATTTAGAGAGTTTTTGGTGGGATCAGCGAGTAAATAACGAATGTACACTTCTCAGAACGCTAAGGGAGAGACTGACATACAAGTTTTATGAGAACTGGAGTGGAAGACTAATTACAAGTGAGAGGTATGTGTTTTATAGACAATTCAAAAGCACATGTCGGAGTGAACAATATCTCTTGGATATAGACAAAAAGGTTTTCAGAGACACTTATGTAAGATTTCGTATGGGTGTCTCAGAATTGTATTGCCATAGATTGAGATATGCAAAAGAAAATGTACAAAAGTTATGCCCATTATGTAGAGAACAATATGAAACTGAAACTCATTTTCTTCTCCTATGTCCAGTCTTAGGGGATTTGAAGGAGCACTACTTACAGGAATACCTCGATCTAAATTGTGCTGACCCAGTGGGTGTTGTAATGTCTTCCCAAAGTAAGTCTACAATAAGAGCAACAGGTATATTTTTGTACAAGGCTTTCATGCGTAGGAAGGATGCTGTAGAATCTGCAGAGCGCGATGACTTCTACTTAGATTAGCACTATAGAGTGGTAAATCACACTGCCGATGGAAAGTGTACACTGCGTTCTCAGCCTTTAACTTACTTGCGATGTACAGAATTCTTGAAAAGGGCCGGTGGCCTGCTCAATAAATTTGTTGTTCGTTGTTCGTTCTCTCTCTCTCTCTCTCTCTCTCTCTCTCTCTCTCTCTCTCTCTCTCTCTCTCTCTCTCTCTCTCTCTCTCTCTCTCTCTTCCT